>JAZDUA010001266.1:0-123706 GCA_038098605.1 Gryllus longicercus
GAAAGAGAGAGGGAGAGAGAAAGAGAGGGAGAGAGAAAGAGGGGAGAGAGAAAGAGAGAGGGAGAGAGAAAGAGAGAGGGAGAGAGAAGAGGGGAGAGAGAAAGAGAAGAGGGAGAGAGAAAGAGGAGAGAGAAAGAGAGAGGGAGAGAGAAAGAAGAGAGGGAGAGAGAAAGAGAGAGGAGAGAGAAAAGAGAGGGAGAGAGAAAGAGAGAGGGAGAGAGAAAAAGAGAGAGGAAGAGAGAGAAAAAAGAGAGAAAGAGGGGAGAGAAAGTGAGAGAAAGAGTGAAGACATGAACCGCGAGACTTACATTTCTTTAAAACACATTTAGAATAAACTTGCTGTTCAAAGCTATAAAATGACTTTACGTGAGAAGAACGTGCCTCCGTGCGATACCACCATTGGCTGCCAGCATAGAGTGATAAATTCGTAATATTGAAACTGTGTAAAATTCGTTTGTGAATAACTTATAATTTTTCTCATCTGTGCAATTCAATCACATTATCATTGTTAAAAAATTCTTGCAAAATAGTATGGTACTCGTGCAAATACATGGATCTACATGTGAAACAATGTACAAAAGTCTGAGAGGTTAAGACGTATAAAGCTATTTTCACATTTATTCATACAACTTAAATAATGCTTCATTTTCCAATGCAATCACTGACTTGTGATATCACATCAGAAGATTTACATTTCGAAGGAAATGATGTTTTAAAAAATTTAAAAAGTGAAACATTTATTTCTCTTATAAATTTGATTACAATATCTACAGTGTTTAGTAATATCACTCTATTGTAATGTTGACGTCCGTAAAATATGATCATGTATCTCCTGAACTATTAAATAACGAAAGTGAAGATATCAATGAGGTTGAACCATAATCTTCATACTGTATGTGGCATATGTTGTTGGTTTCCAGCATCTCAGTTGTCATGTGTTCACTTATGTTTCATTGAGGCTATTTGATGAGATTTGTTGTCTTTCTGCGCAGCATATTCGTAAATGTTCCATACACACTGGGAATCAATAATCATTGTGATTCTTCAATGTCCTGTTCACTCTCAGAGCCAGGACATTGTCAACTGCATAAAGAAAATTCAAAAGAATACCACAGCAAAACAACAACTTCAGGGAGCCTCGGAAGCACTTAATGGGCAAAACAATGTTATTTACGATTCTTCACAAGGATTCATAATATTCTTGTTGATAAATTCAGTAGCATCTTATAAGGTAACTATTTTAAATACTTTTAGAAAAGAGTTGTTTGGTGTTACTTACGATGTCAGCATTCTGAAAATTGTTTTTAAATTGGATCATGAGATGATTTGTATTGAGGCAATCATTCTGCATTGCAAATGTTTATAGCATTCATCATGTTTGCATGAATAAATATAATATAAATAAATCATTAATACTTTGTGTAGCATTAAATGTAATTGTTTGTTACTCACTATTTTTTTATAAAAAATACTGCTTTTGTCACGGTGATTCTTCAATGTAGTAGGTCCATAGTCAGAGCTGGGACATTGACAAAAAACATACAAAATTCTTAAGTACGAAGCCACTGCAATCAAACAATTAAGACTGCAGAGAACCTCGGAGACACAACTCGTGAGCAAAACAATGTTATTTACTATTCTTCTTTGGAATTAATGTTATTCTTGTTGTTAAATTGATGATCTTCTTGTAAGGAAACAATTTTAATTTCTTAGTATTCATATTCGTTTTAGAAACGAACTTCATTGATATGACTTTTGATGTCAGCATTTTGAAAGTTGTTTTCAAATTTGATGAAAACTTGATTTTTATTGAGATAATCATCTTGCATTTCAAATATCTTCATCCATACGTTTATAGCATTCATAATGTTTGTTTAATTAAATATCACAAATTAATCATTAGTAATTTGTGTAGCATTGAATGTAATGTTGTTGTTTATTTCTAAGTTGTCATATTTCTTTCTTCGTAGACATTCGTTTCTTCAGAGCTAGAAAAGTGAAAAGATCGTACAATATTCACAAGTATGCTACTGCAATCGAACAATTAAGACTGCAGAAAACCTCGGAGACAACTCTCTGGGCAAAACAATGTTGTTTAGGATTCTTCTTTAGAATTAATGTTAATCCTGTTGTTAAATTGATGATCTTCTTGTAAGGAACAATTTTAAGTTCTTAGTATTCATATCCGTTTTAGAAACGAGTGTCATTGATATGATTTTTGATGTCAGCAATCTGGAAATTATTGTCAAATTTCATCAAGACTTGATTTCTATCATTGTTCAATTCAAACGTCTTCATCCATATATTCATAGCGTTGATCATGTTTGCGTAAATAAATATAATAATTAAATCAACGGTACTTTGTGTTACATTGAATATAATTGTATATTTCTCTGTGAAGTTTATGAAAAATACTACTTGACGACGTGGCATTGCTAAGAACTCGCGCATTTCTTTGAAGGCACTGGAAGCAAATGGATATGCAATTAATTCTTTTGACTGGCATGAGTTAGCTTCCACAATATCAATTATTAAAGTTTCGCATTCCTTCAGTTCTTCTGTGGGCGCTTGGGTTCTTTGAAATGCTCGTTGCATTTCCGCTTCTTGTTGAGCAACATCAGGGCATGCAATAGGCAATTCGTAACGGTCAGGGATGTCGTCGTCTTCATCTGAAATTGTAGAATATTTTACCTTATTCCATGTTCTTAGAGCAATTAGAGACAACTCTCTCACAACTAACTAGAGTAATTTTTGATATATTATTTCTATTGAATATGAAGACTACGTTTTAAATCGAAGCAAGCATGACTAAGAAACAAATATTTCTTCTAATGAGAGTAAATGGTATTAAATTTACTAAAACAATAAGTAGTTTGGACCGAAAGTCTTCTAAGAGAGGTAAGTAATTTATTATTAAGTTTACATTACTATTATTACATTTATATAATTTTCGCCACACTGTCACCTTATTGGAAAAGAAATGACGCTGGAAATATGTTCCAACGCACTAAATCAAACCTGTGACCTTGTTATTGAGCTAATACATTTTAAAAATTGAAAGTATTCAATGGTTTGTTACTCGACAGGGACTCGAACCAGAATTCAAGCTACTGTTCGTATACTAGGAGACCCGGTATGATTGCCGGTTGGGGTGACAGTTCTTTGAACAAATTTAATTATTAACGATTCAACCTATTAATTTTTATCCACAAAAGTTTACTTTCCAAAGCTTTGTAATTGTTTTGAGAGCAAAACAGAAAAATAAGATTGAGGAAGTGTTGGAAGAGAAACGCAGCGCCATCGGCCGCTTACTCTTTGCCAGGCAGCAAGCGAACGTGCGGCGAAGAGCGCGCGCCACCCAGCGCGCTGCGTTGCGCACAGATCTCGCCATTTGCGTGGGCGAAGGGCGTCCTGTGCTCGCGCTCTGCCTGCTCTCGGTGGGTAGTGCTCTCCCCGGTTACGCTCTCGCATTATTGCGCTGGGGGCCATTGTTAGGGTTGCCAGAATACTATCACGCCTTGTCGCCATTTACAATGCCACATGTCGCCAAAAGTCGCCAAGCATTCGACAGATGTCGCCATTAAACCGCCAAAGTTCAAAACGGTATAAGCTGTTAATAAAAAAACACATCTCATTAAAAATGCTATATTTTATTGAAAAAATGGATGAAATGTATTATATTTTAAACATTAATCTATAAAACTCTAAAACAAAACAAACTTTCTTATATGATTAGCATCGAAATCACAATTATACCCCTGCAGTAGATAACAGTCGTGCATTAAACTTCGTTGAGTATCGAAAATACGGATTCATCATCTTCGTTGTTTTGGTCCGTCTCTTTTTTCGCGTACATGATTTTCGAGGTGAATTTTGCGAGCATATCTTTCGAGGGCGAAAATTTCGCACAACAGTTGTCTTTAACTTGTAAAGTGAGGCGAATGCGTAAAAGTGCATCCAGCAGAGTGAACGCAATCTTATTCCGGGCCTTATTTTTCACCGCGTTCATTACAGAGAACGCCCTTTCCACAACTGCGTTGCTTGTAGGTAAGCACAGCAGGTCTAAGCACAACGTCGCTAATTCGCGGAAAACGTAACGCCCGCCAGCGTCTGTGTAAAAGTACACTCGAGGCCTCGTGCTTTTGCAAATCTCCGGCGTGCGCTCGCATTGCTGATTTGCAAACTTTGCAATATACCTTCGACTGATCTTCGGCATAACTTGTCAACCATCCTAGAACAAATTTCAATATTCTTAACGTGGAATTTTTTTTAAATAAAAATGTTATATTATGCCCATAACCTATTTTTGAGACATATTGTTTGCAAATCAGAATAGATGTTACCTATAGCCCAGGGTTCACGTTCCCAATCGAGCCGATATCCCCTGCTACCACTAACTTTCGGCATCTTTGAATGGGAATCAGCCAAGTTAAGTTAATCAAATCAAACTCAAACTCATAGCACGATTACCATCCTCTACTGATGAAATAGCTCAATAATACACTATGAGTGTTATTAAACCCATTCAGTGTTTAATACCAATAGTGGCAGTGTCCAACATAACAGTATTCAAGAACAGTAGTACCAACATAACTAGAATAGAATTACTACATCATTGGTTACATTCAAAAGCTTTGCTTCTTATTATCGCAGGCATATAAATATGAATTGTTTAATTAAAAAAATGAAGTAGCCAAAAAATCGCCAAGTCGCCAAATGTAAATTTTTGTCGCCAATAATTGAGAATAGTCGCCAGTTTGGCGAGAAATCGCCAAATCTGGCAACCCTGGCCATTGTAAAACAGTATTCGCGCAATAACCGACGTCCCACTTGGATCCTAAGAAAGAGGCTACATTTCTAATCGGAATGCAATTTTTTTCTAGAAAATTTTTAAATACAACGAATCAAACTCATCCATATATTTGATTTGAGTTTATATTCGAAGTAATTTTGTTCACATCGTAGTGAGATCACGCTTCTCGCCGTTCCGCTTTACCCCGCCTGGCGACCGGGAGAGGTGGCTCAGGGCACCAACTGATGTCACTGTAGTGCTTTTGAACAGAAGGTCTTCCGAACTGGGTCCTGACGTTGGCACTATTATAGACACTGGCAACATTCCTAGGTCTATTTCTATCGTTGTCTGGAAGAGAATTCTAGCCGCCTGCTGCACGGATTGACAGTTTTCCATGGTGTGTCCGATCAATACCAGGCGAATGCCTAAGCAATATCCTATCAAAGAAGCCACGGACCGAGGATGATCTATGTTCCTCTTCCTTGTCTTAGCCTCACCCCTTATTTACTCACACACTACCATGTACAACACTAAAATCCACGTCAAGAAACCGGTCGGGAGCTCAAAGCTTGTCCCGTTTGTGGCGGTGCCCCTCTGGTGATAGATACCGGGTTGGGAAACCTCGCTTGCCTGCAGGTAGATCGGCGCCGAATCTCAACATCCACTGCCATCCCTCGAAGAAAAAAATACGCACTACACTTACGGTACTAATGAACTTAGTCGTTTACCCACCCGGATAATCAATCAAAAAGGGAGCCGAATCTGTCGGGATATTTTGTGGCGTGCCGAGGGGTGTTACGGCGAGTCATATCTTGGCGGAGAGTGGTGGGATGTCTGAGGGATGTTGTGGGATGTCGTGGGATGTCGTGGGATGTCGTGGTGTGCCGGGTCGCCCAGAGGGGGGGCGTGGTCCACAGGGTGAGAGGGGACGGACGGAGTGGACCTGGTGGCTCTCCTGCGGGGGCGGTGACGTATTAGCGACGCGCAATGGGCTCTCCTTGATATGTGCCTGGGTGCATGCCCGTCGGGCGCGCTACACGGGTTGATGGGACCACAGGCGCAGCCTAGGCCTGCGTACACATAAGCAACCAGAGAAATTATAGCAGAACGGCGTAAAACTGGTTGGCAAATAAAATGGGGAAGAATGAAGTCGAGAACGTGGTACTTCGATTATGAAATATTGAACCGTAAATTATATTAAATAATAATATTAATAATAATAATAATAATAATAATAATAATAATAATAATAATAATAATAATAATAATAATAATAATAATAATAATAATAATAATAATACTGCTTTTATTAATGGCGAGGCTCAGGCCATAGCGCCTGTCCATCCGCCTAGCCACTGAATTTACATACATATAGAGTAGTAACATTTTAAAATGGGAGGACAAGCTGTACATTTACGTAAATTATTGCTACTTGTAATGTATCCTGGATATGAACGACATTACAAATGGAGTGTATGCTCTACGAAATATTTGCTAATGTTTGCAAAATTGACATCAGTTATAAGGAAGTAGCAAATGTTCGTCATTTAAGCTTTCATTTTCACCTTCGATTTTTATTAATACAGTAATTGGGTGTTTAGAGGCGGTCCATGGTGTAGTGGTCAGGCTGCCACCGCTGTGCAAACAGCTTCATTGAAGAAGGTACTTGAGACGGAAAAACAAAGTTTAATATTTTAGTTTTAATTATTAGTTTCGGTAAATATTAGTAAACGGTGACGTGGCAAAGCGTCAATGAATGGAACCAATCTAATTTTACTTCCCTCATTATAAATTAATAAGAACGCAAATTACAAAATCAGCACAAGTTTTTGCTGAACTCATAATAATGAGTTTAGTGTCTGACTACTGATGTTTAGAAATATTAAATAATTGGAATGAAAGGTTGATGCCTGTATTTGTTCCCACAATCTTTTTAAATAGATTATCATCAGTAGGTACGTTTTAAAAGTGAAGGGAGTTCCAAATAGCTGATGCTAATGAAGCTTGATTTTGGAACAGAACGCGTCATCACTGTGTAGATTGATGTCGATCCACGGACAACCGACAATTGAATATCGAACGTTGGGGTAGGAGTTTACGTTTATTAAATGCTTTGGCTTGCGAATATGATCTCGAGTTACTAACGTAAAACACGCAATGTCGAAATCCGTTTGTCAAGAACAATTCCAATCATTAATTCCATTTCTTCCTGGCCTTCATCGTGAAGTTCAAGAAGTAACATTTAAAAGTTAAATTAAAAATAAAGGTTATTGAATTATATTCTTATTTTAGTAAAAAAAATAATAAAATATATCATTAAAAATAATGGTCGAATATATCAAGGGTCAATACAGAAATGATTATATTGCGAAATCATAAAGGACAAATAACAAAGGTAGACTACATTACTACAGTAAATATCCACAGCAAAGTTTAACAAATTCTAAATATAACAAGCACAAAGACAGTTGCCAGATACGGTAAAAAGTTGTGGAAACAAAGTTATAAAATTATGTGTACTTCACCATGATACATTTTAAGACTGTTGTTTTATATTAAGAAATTTTAAAATTTATTAGAATAAGTTCAAACTAAATTAAACTTAATTGTTGAGTAAATATAATTTGATTTGTTTTTTCCACATTCATTTAGAATGACTAAAAGTAAACTAACGCGTTAATTTCAAGTTATCTAATTTTATTTTGCTGATCGCCGGCTAAACTGGAGATCAATGAAGTAGCGTTGTGATCGATGAGTTACTCACTTCCACAGATTTATTTTAGAGTTAACACTTTGTAACTTCCAAATATTTCCAACGAATTTCAGTTCAATATTGCTACTATTAATTTTAATTTAAGTAAGTAATTTCGTTAAATAAAAGGCTTCTTGTTTGAATAAAAGGCTTCTCGTTTTTCCCCCATTAGATATTTGATTTTTGTCATAATTTTCTTTGTAAGAAATATGTAACTAATTATGTTTAAGCAGTGTTGATATTGAAATAAATTTCACGAAAATACTATTTTCGTGTTTCAGAAGTGTATTAATATTGAACATATCACTAATATTATAATTAATAGAAGATAATGACAAAATTCATCATTTTGAGTATAAAGGCATGTGTAACGTTACTACCAAATGTTATTAAAATATATTGTCTACGTACAATTGTATAATTGTATAATTGTATAATTCAATGCGTGTGATCTCATTAATAATATACTCATAAATAGTAATGCTACGGAGATCAGGAAAGCGTGATGATTAATGATGATAATACTAGTAATGTCATATAGGTTTAACTATTATTCAAATTCCCAATGATAATAGATACATTAATACATTATATTATTTTCTAATTATTAAGTTTTCAACACTTTTCCTAATCTATGATTCATTGTTAATTTGCTGCCACTTTTTCCCATTTTTTAAATTTGTATTTCACTCTCCATAGCACGTACAATATGCCAATCCGTATGGAATCTTGAAAGCTATGTAGGATTAAATTGACTATTTGATATTATCAGCAAATCACTAGTATGAGTTTAAGTTTCTTTTTAAAAAATAATTAGAAATATTTAAATTTTTATTTTCAGCAATGTGCTTACTCGGTTTAAGGAATAGTCCACAGTCTAGACATACGAAGTGCAAAATGCAGGATTCATGTTCTAAATACGTCTTATCCACTTGCAAAATTGGACAGCGACATGCGGACGCTGCGCGGGCAATCCGGGGTCGCAGAGACAGGCGCGCAGTGGCGACCGGGCAGTGCGAGTGGCCGCACAGGCCGCCCGTGCATCCGAAGGCGTCGGCCAATCCATTTCGCCTAATGACGTTAACTGGGCGTTCGGAAACGACGGCGGGGTCAGCGCTCAGCGCCCTCCTGCCCGCCGCCCGCTCGAATGTCGCTAAGCCCGGCCGGCCAAACGCTCCACTCCTCCGCCACACGCCTACCCGCCCGCCCACACGGTTACCCGCCGCCCCACACTCCTACCTGCATTCCACACTCGCCCCCACATGCCTATCCGCCCCCACAAACCTACCCGGTCCCCTCACACATACCCATCCACGCACACACACACGCCTACCCACCATCCCCACACCCTCTCAAATGCCTATCCACCCCCACACACCTACCCGTCCCCCCCACACACCTACCCGTCCCCCACACACACCTACCCGCCCCCCACACACACCTACCCGCCCCCACACACATACCGGCCCCCCACACACCTACCGGCCCCCACACATCAACCCGTCTCTGCTCACTGGTACCCGCTTTTTCCACACGCCCTCACATGTCTACCCGTCCCCCTACATACCTACCCTTCCCCTCACACACCTACCCGACCCCCAATCTCCAACCCGTCCCCACTCATACCTACCCACATTTCCCACACGCCTCCACATGTCTATCAGCCCCCCAACACACCTACCCGCTAGTCCAAACCCCCTACCCGCCCCCTCCCCACCGCAGGCCTACCCGCCCTCTCCCACCCGTGTTCCCCCCGCCCACCCTCCTACCCTCTCGCCCGTCCGATTGCCCGCCCGGGCACCATCCGTCTGCCCTCCGTCCCACCTACACACCCACATACCCACCCACCCCATTCCACACGGTGCGGTGCGAGGGCGATATGTTTACGTTATCGGCGGCCGGGCGGCCCCGACACCACACGCCTTGTAACGCGTCTTTGTGCGCGCGCGCGTGCGGGCGTGTGCGGGCGTGTGCGCTCGTTCGCGGGCGGGCGCGTGCGCAGGAGCGGTGTTTGGCCGCCGCGCTCTCGTTGCGGCGAGTGGCCGCGCGATGGGATTCGCGCGTATTGATTAGGGGAACTAGATTAGCTCAGCTCGCCTGTCTGCTGGAAACGGCGGCGTCGGCCACTGGTTGCTGCTTAAGCGTATTTACATATTCCTTCTGACCGACTGTTCCTCATCGCGGGATCACCCCTCGGCGGGGGCGAGACTGCACGGTAATTCAATTGCAACAGTGAACGTCGCTGTAATTAACCTCGCAATCGTGTTTCTAATTTCTCGCATGCAGCCAGTCTGTTGTCGTAAATAACATTAAACATTCTCATTGCTCTAATAATTAGTGTTCTTTGACAAAACCTTAACAAAAACAATAGAAATACTAATTTAATGCTCGAATTTCTTTCTACTATCGTTTTAAATCAAAATGTCTAGAAAAAAGACGAAAATATTTTTGTATGACATTATAAGGCATTTTAATGCTTTCACATATTTACCAATTAACACTTTAACATATTTACCACACCCATTAACATGCAATTTACCAAATAAATTACAAGCTATTTCAAAAACTTACATGAAGTTTCTCGGTGTACTTTACAAACAATTGAAACCATGATCGAAAACAAGTATAGTAATACAGTATACTACATAATACGTAAGGTAGTACGGTAGGAGACAACAATGCGAAGTTTTTCGAGCATAGTTTTTGGTTAATTCTCTTCAAAACAATTAGAAAAACGGTTGAGTATATGTAATCGGAAACGCTTTTTAGCATCTACATATTTTTATCCAATTATACAGTAAATGGCATGAACACTGAAGTCTCATTTTTTTCTCACTGCAAAATGCTACAGAAAAGATTTCTCAATGAAATCACTGACCTACATTAAATGGTGGCTTTTTCACCCGAGGGCGCTCCCTAACGCAACAGCAGGTGACACAGTCCGCCCTCCAGGAAGCTGGAAAAGGTTGATCGTCTCCAAGGGTTCTCCCGTTTTCTTTTCTTCCGCTCCAGTTGGAGCCAATTACCCTGATTCGAGTGAGAACAATAAATCTGTTGGCCAACCCCTCGCCGCCCTCGCCGTGGTTCCAGATTTTTCATATCTCCCCTTTGAACCACGAGCTGCCATGGGGGAGAGAGAAAACACCAGCAAATTTGCTAATAAGACCCTTCCGCAGATAGGGCGCTAGAAACCTCTCAGCGGCCGCCGCTGCCGCTGCCTCCGCCGTTGCCACAGACGCCAGCGCCTTCGCTTTCTGCACCCCGACTGCCTGCATAATCACTGCTGTCACCTGCTATCAGCATCGCCATCACCTTGGCCGCTAACGACCACACCATCACCATCTTCCCCTTCCCGTAACTATCACCACCACAATATCGATCACCACTATATCAAAAACTATCACAACTAAAGGCACCACATCCAACATTACAACCACCACCACCGTAATCACCACAACCATAAAACCCACCACCAACACCACCACAAGAAACATCACCAGTATCACCTTCACCTTCCCACAACTATCATCACCACAACATTGATCACCACCACTAAACAAAAAAATCACCACATCCGAAGCCACTACATCCTACTTTACAACCATTACCACCACCACCATCAATCCCACCACCACCACCACTACCCCTACCTCTACCCCTACCACCACCACTACCCCTACCTCTACCCCTACCACCACCACTACCCCTACCACCACCACGACCACCACCACCACCACCACTACTACCACCACTTCCACTACTACTACCACCACCTCCACTACTACTACCACCACCACCACCACTACTACTACCACCACCACCACTACTACTACCACCACCACCACTACTACTACCACCACCACCACTACTACTACCACCACCACCACTACTACTACCACCGCCACCACTATTACCACCACCACTACTACTACCACCACCACCACTACTACCACCACCACCACTACCACCACTACTACCACCACCACTACTACCACCACCACTACTACCACCACCACCACTACTACTACCACCACCACCACTACTACTACCACCACCACCACCACTACTACTACCACCACCACCACTACTACCACTACCACTACTACCACCACCACTACTACCACCACCACCACTACCGCCACCATTACTACCACCACCACTACTACCACCACCAACACCACCACCTCTCCTCCACCTTCGTATCTTCACCTCATCCCTACCTTTACCTCCACCTCTAGCCTCGTCTCCGCCGTCGCCTCCACCACTCCCCCCACCGCTACCGCGTCAGCCACCATCAGCGCTGCGCGGACGCCTCGGCGGCTGCATTAGCAAGTCGATGCGCTGCGCCACCCTCTCTCCATCAGCACTCGTACGGCAGCGCCTCCCAACAACCGCCTCTCACGCTAATTCTGCCCACACACAGGGTGTTTGCGCTCTATGAGCGCAGGTGTTGCTTCGGCCAAGGTTAACGATCAACCCTTGATGCTCTCACGAAAGTATCTACAGCTCGCTGATTTTGCGAACACCTGCTGTTGTTTTATGTATCATATTTTCAAATATATTTACAGCCGTTGAAAACAATTTACGGTCAAGATTTTTTGTGATGAATTTAGTTGACCTTCTACCAATTCGACTCTTCAATCAACTATAACTGGTTTAATATATTTTATCTAATTATCTATTAATTTTATATAATAAAATCAATATGTAACATATTTAGCCAGTCAGATGGCCGAGATCGTTAGAGCACTAGTGGCGAAGTGGGGAGGGTCGGAGCAGAAGACCGCATGTTTGAGACCCGCCTCGGGCATGGGTGTATTTGGGTATGTGTATATGTGTGTACCGTCCTTTCATCTCTCACCACCATCATCATCTCGTCGTCAATATGTCCAGGGCTAACAACCTTAGGGGATAAACATCGGGATTCTGCTAAAATGCTGACCCCCCTCCCCAGTAAAGCACTTGTGCCTGTTGAAGAAGAATGCACGCGTGATCAGAGTGAGCCTATACGCGAAAAAAAAGTCCGACACATTTAACATTACAATTGAATGTTAGTACATAAGAACCCCTCGAAAGGTCGTTTCTAAAAAAAATCAGTTTGAGTGAAGAACTATTTCAAATATTTGTTCGCATAGCGAAATTAGTTGTTAAATTATTGCGTAGTTTGGCGTTAAATGTTTGAAAAGTGTCAACGACGATTTTATGTCTAATAAGAAAAGTGACGGTTTGCCAATTATCTGGCCTTGTCCATACTCGTCCTTAATGTATCGCGGCCGATCATACTGAACAACAGCATTTGAATTGTTCTGTTACACACGTTAAATCGTGTAACATCACTATATTAATTTATTACCTGGTAATTTGAAATAACCAAACGTCACTCATGGTAGCTAATGCATTACATATGAGAACACTATCTCTTTGTCAATAGTTCCCGAACTTTACCGTTGCACTCGTTGCCGATGCACCACGAACAGCCTGTACTCCCCCTTCCCCAACAGTTAAGCGGTGGAGGAAAGGGGGTGGCGGGAGGAAGGAAGAGGAGAAGGGAGGGGGGAGGGGCAGCCCTTCGTGACCCGGCCACATTTCTCGAGTATCCTCGCTCAGCCCTGCCTCCGCCGACGACGTAGGGACAATTTACACTTCGCCTCAAATTGGCTGCAGCGGGCTGAGCCGTCTCGTCCTTCCCCCACCCCACCCCGCCGCCTCCGCCCCCTCCGCCGCCTCCGCCCCCTCCACCCCCTACACCGCATCTTTGTGTGCGCTCCCGACATCCGACACGCGATCTCTTCTTCCATCCTCGCAAAAAATCGTAATGTTTTGAAAGAAATTTCGCGTTGCCGCAGGGCAGTGACGACGCTGTAGCTGTTATTGTTGTTTGAATAAGGCAGGCTACTGTTACAATGACGAACTCCACATCGTTAAGGGTCTGAGAGTTAAAGATGACGTAGTTATTACGTGGAGAGACCCTTGACACAGTGTTCATTGCGTAGTACTTTACAAACTATGACGAAAGTATGGTTTAAAATTGTTGAGGGGATGACATTACACAGTGGGACGAAAAAAGTTTGGAATTTTTTTCGGATTCAAATTTAATAAATGCTGGCTGATTTTAATTTGAAAGTACAAAGCATTTATTTAGACACCGTGGAAAAACATTGAGCTGTCTACAAGTTTGCAAGTTTGCAAGTTTAATGTATTTAAGCAATTTAATAAGTTTCCTGTCCTCTTCTGTACCACTGCATGAAACATTTGATGTGACATCATTGATAACGAATACAGCAGTACTTAGTGGGACAGTCCCACTGTGTTCTTAGCACAAGTTAGTATGTATTCATGCATCACAACAAATATAACCATTTTAAACCACAGGTAACATCTGGGTTTTATACCTAAATAGTTACTTTCTACTATAGTACAAATTAAAAAAAACTAATTTGTAGATTTACCTCTTGTAATTTGATTCAGAAAGTGTAACAAAAATAACTTTTGACATCAAACAAGACCATCAGTAGCAAAACAAGTCTTCACTTTGAACTCGAACGACCATACTTGATTCAGTGATGCAGTTACATTGACTGCTTTGTATGGAAGTGGTTGGAAGAGGTTTTCTTATTTTACGCGCGAATTTTCAATGGTGGAACACTGGGTACTAAATTTCCCACCCCAATGAAGGTGATAAACACAGAAACGATTTAAACCAATATTTTATCATAAAATTCCAACTAAGCTATTGTCACCACATAATGTAAACGAGGTAAAGAAAACAATATCGTCAACAACTATCTATTTAGCGTAAATGTATTCAAACAATCGAAATGATGTTTTCGCGGTCACAAAATTACGGTTTTTGTACAAGTTTTACAATCAGTAATGCGAGATTTAATCATACTAAAACTCATACATAAATATTTCGATACATTTAAACATAAAACGTATATTTAAAAGTAAGAATAATCTGTCACACGTAATAGTAAAGTCTATGTTGAATATTTCTAAACATTCCAGCAATGAAATTCAGAATATTTGAAGGTCCGTGAGTATTTGTGGATCTAAGATTAAATTGCACCCAAGCACAAGACCATACTACACGGAATATTGGAAATGTTGTAAACATACCAGAAATAGCAAAAATCCCACAAAATAGTTCACTACTCTAAATTTTATTTATTGCACAAAACCTTCCGGTATTAATATTTTGAATAACATCCACTTTAGGGGGTTCGTAAATGTGTATCAACATGTACATTGGTAAGACATCCTTCAATTTTGCTACGCATTTTGCATACAAAAACCTCTTAAATTTTGTAATGTTAGCAAACACACATCGACAGTAAACAGATGGAATAATCAAAGCAAGACACATGATTTTTTCGAGGCAATTGATGAGCGTCACATCTATAATTTTGTAACTGGTCAATGAAGCACATAGTAATTATCTCTGAATGAAATTGATTTCAGTGACTCAGCATCTCAAATGTAAGCACAGTACCGAACTGTCAAATATTCAGAAGATATAACAGGGTTTCTCTGATTTCCGAAAAAAATCCTCAATTTACACCAAAAAAACAGAAGCTGTCTTTAATTTCTTTATAGTGCTATAAGTTGTCTTTAATTTCAAATTATGATTTCAAACGTTTTCTAAACATATAGAGCAAGCATGATGTTTTCTGAATTTTTATCGTGAATATATTAATAAATGAAATAATCAAGATCAGAAACTATTTAGTGACTTTTTTTACTATTTTAGCGACTATTTGGAACATAGGGCTTATACCGAATTCCTCAGTACGTCTCGTACTAAAATCAAAGGTAAAAAAGCCTGCTACTTCATTTTATTTAAGTTCGTCAGACACACAAACTCAAAATCATGAAATACCGCGTTAACTGCAAACTTCGCAGAGTTACTAAACGGTTGGCACCGCATAATCTGAAACTACTCTGCCATATTTATCTACCACGAGCTACAAACATAAACACGCGTGTCCAAACTATACGCAAACGTCCGTCTCCCCAACGGCTGCCAAGAGGCGAAACTTGCTCCCCGCACATACTTAACAGCGCGGGGCAGGCGGTAATAAAGTCGACCGGCGTCGGCGTCAACGCAGCGGCGCTGCGCAGAAAGAAGCAAGGCGGAGTAAGGCGTGGTGGAGTACAGTGAGGGGGTGCGGCGAGATGAAGAGGGAGTGAGAGGGGGAAGGGTCAGTGCTGGGCGCTGCGGTGCGGGCGTGCTGACGAAAGGAGAAAAAACCGGTGTGGGTAGAAGTAAGGAGGAGTGGAGAGAAGGAATGAAGTGGGAGTGGATGAAAAGGAACGGGGGCAGGAGAGAGGGGCTGTGTCATGAAAAGGGTAAAAGATAGGTGGGGGGATAGGTGGGGCGTGGCAGGGCGGGGCAGGGCGGGGGCAGGGCGGGGCAGGGCGGGGCAGGGCGGGGCTGGGCGGGGCTGGGCGGGGCGGGTCAGGGCGGGGCGGGACAGGGCGGGAAGGGCGGGGCGGGGCTGGGCGGGGCTGGGCGAGGCAGGGCGGGCAGGGCGGGGCAGGGCGGGCAGGGCGGCAGGGCGGGGTCGGGAAAAGGCGATGCAGTGTAATTTTGGAAAGGTCAAGACAGCTGGGTGGGTTGGGGAGGGAAGGGGTGGGGTGAGTGTTGCGGAGGGAGGAGCGGATAGCTGAAAAGCGGGTTAGGTGGGGTGCATCGGCTCGGATGATGCGTGGACGGAACGAGAGAGGGAAAGTGGGGTAGGGCAGCGGGAGAGAGGCGAAGACGAAGAAGAGCGCGGAAAAGGATGTGGAGAAAGAAGTGTGGGCGGAAAGGGGTGCAGGAAAATGATGCGGGGAAAGAGGTGCGAGGCGGGGGAAGGGGATCAGAGAAAAAGGTGCGGGGCGAGGTAGGGATACGTGGGAACATGTGCGAGGAAAGAGGTGCGAGGCGGGAAAGGGATGCGGGGTAAAGGTTGGGGGGAAGAAGCGCGGAGAAGGAAGGGGGGCAAGGGTAGAGAACGGAGAAAAGGGTTCGGAGCGGGAAGAGGTGCAGGGGTAAAGGATGTGAAGAAAGAGATTCTGGGGGTGTGAGAAGAGATGCAGACTAAGATGTGTGGGGAGGGGGAAGTGGTACGGGGCAGGGAAGGGGCGCGGGACATGAGATGGGTGGGTAGTAAAGGGATGGCGGAGCGAGGGCAGCGGCATGATGCGGGGCAAGAGGAACGGGACGGGCAGAGGGAGTTGGGTGGGGCGGCGCCGCTCGCATGAACTTAATGAGTGCCGCTGCGAATTAATTACCCTGCGCGTGCATTCGTCCTCGGGCGCCGAGACGGCGCTGCTCTGTGCCTCGCCCGTCCCCCCCTTCCCCCTCCCCGACCAACCAAGAAAGCGGAAGTACATCTTTATGGGCGACCCGAGGAGTCGCACTAGGGGCTTCCAGAGATCGTATGAGGCCGGGGAACAGTGGTAAGTAATAGTCCGAGCGGTAGTAAAGGTTTTTATACCATTTCGCTGCTCCAATTCCCTCGCTACACACTTCATTTGTACTGGCATCATCACAACAGTTCATTTGACCAATTATTTGCCCCTTCATAGTGATACATAAAGTACAACCAAAGCCATCTAAAGATCCTCTACTGACAAGAGTTAAGGAGAGAAGAGAAAGAATGTTGGGAAATGTAATAAAGTAGTTTGTATATTACAATTATTAAATTCCCTTTGATACACTAAAAGTTTTATAAAATGAAATTTTACCAAACAAATCATTACACATCGTTTGCAGGAAGTAAAACGTCAAAGTGTACTTATTGGTCTCTAAAATTTGTTTTCAAATGCTTCATTTATTAAGGGTTGACAGATAATAAAATATGCTTACTTATTTGATATGTATCAAAGCCAAAAACGATATCGTATATCATTTTAGGTAATAATTCTATTATGAGTATTACAAGCGACCAATGTCTTCTAACAAAAAATGTTAACATTTTAACGTTTTGGTTAATTGTATTTCGCGTTATATACCCTAAAAACTTGATTCAAATTTCCAATTGATACTAAGTAATTTGATTCTAATTTCTTTATTCTTTAACTTCTTGATTCTACTTGAACTGTAAGTTATTCTTGTAAAATTTCTTGCTGTGGAATACATCACTAACCGGATAGTGACCATGAAAAGCAATTGTAAGCAGCGTAATAATGAACACAAGTCAATGCGCATGACATTATACATGAAAATAAGTGGCGATCGCAAATTGAAATCCGAAATAAACTTCAAACTAAATTACGTTATAATACATTCATAATGTTATTCATTGCCTTCTGTAACTTTTGAGTTGCTCAAGCTCCATGGTGTCTCTTTACTGCTCTCCCGAAAATTGGTATAACTGATTATACATCACTCGGTTGCTAAACATTCACTCTTACAATTGATTGTAAAAAAATGAAGTTCCATATTGCACAATTATAATATTTGTTCTTCCTGATAAAGTATTTATGTCATGCTTTGCTTAATTACCACTCTCGCGGTTTGTTTTCTGATTGGGTTGATTTGGTAATTGAAATTTCGACAATTGTAAAGGTGTTTTGAAACTGTTAATGACTATTCAACAAAGCGCAATAAAATTCACTCTAACCTACTAAATGTACCCCGATACGCAAATGTTTTGATTTCTCGAAATAAAACGATGTAACCATAATAAAACAGATAAAACGAGAATAAAAGACTCAGAATGGAAAATATAATTTAAAATTCATATTCTCAACTACTGGAAATGCTTGGTAAAATTAAACAGAGCAGAGTCCAAGAACTACATGTAGCTGCAATTGGATATGTTCGTAAATAACATTTTGTGTTTTCCCAATTTCTTACATGGCAGAAATGTATTACATTGTAAAGCAGAAAATAATAAAATATTCAACATTTGTTCAGTAGTTATTTCCTCGTATGTTTACTCTGTAATTTTCAGATAACGAAAATAAATACTTTAAAAAATATGCATCTTAAGTTTTAGAATTGTGAATGTAATATAATCAAGTTAAAAATTAACATTGTATAGAATTCTAAAATATAACACTTTCTCAAAAAATATACTGTTATAGTTAAAAGCAACATTACTGATAAAATAAATATCTAGACATTTCATGCACAGACAGCTGATACATTTTTGAAAATACGCATTAGAATTATTTCAGGATCAAATAATGGAGACAACTTATATTAGGTTATCTGTACGTTTATGAAATCTGAAACCAGTGTGTAGGATACAAGGCAACTGGTTGCCCTCCAAGAACACACCCGAATAACAAGACGCAAACATCTGTGCCTTAAACAATCACCGTAATGCAGAGACGCTTAAACTGAACGTTGGCATTCTTAAATGCGTTTTTGTTATTTAAGGTCGCATCAACATTAAGTCACTAGCGACAACTATTGGATTGAACGGGTATGGTAACTGTGAAGATGACATGATGAGGTAATGATAGGGATGAAAGGACGAACACAATACAACAATGCCAGAGGCGGGACTCGAAACCGCAGACCTTCGGTCCGAGACCGCTACGGCACTACTGCCTTAACGATCTCTGCCATTCGGACGACATTCTTAGTTTATTGTATTCAGTGTATATTATTAGCGATTAACTGACATTAACGACAGTATATTGTAGAAGGTTTAACCCTCATTGAAGCGACAACACTCCGAAGAAGAGCGGTTAATACGCTGGGCGTAATGAGTAGTGCGGGGGAGGACCATTACCCGGGGGGTGATTCACTGCCTGAGGAACATAGGAAAGTGTTCGAAGTAGATCATAGCTCGAGAGAATTCTACAAGATCAACATAATGGATTGGATGGGAGTTCCAAGAGTAGGCTGCGATGACGGAGGTGGTAATTGAATTGAATTGAATTAATGCCTTATTTTACGTGGCGAGACTCAGGCCATTAGGCCTGCTCTTCCGTCTGACCACGTAAATTTCGCTTCGCCAACTAGTAGAGAAAGGAGGTATTTCTTGGGGCGAGAAACAGGCGATTTGAATTTAGCTCAGAGGCGTCATTTAGGCTTGAGGATCTTATACATGCAAGTAAATCTACTAAGATGGGACAGCCGGCTTTACTTCCCCTCCGAAGGAAGGCGTACGAAGGATTTTTTCGCCCTGAAAAATCCACGGCTTCGATCGGGTTTGAACCCGCCAACTTGGGTACAACAGTCCGAAACGCTAACCGTTACACCATCGCCGCCGCCAATGGAGGCAGAGGAAGAGGTAGCGGTAGAGGCGGAGGAGATGGCGGTGGCGGTGGAGGTGGCGATTGTGGTGACGGTAGCGGAGGCGGTAGTTGAAGCGGTGGAGGTAGTGGAGGAGGCGGGACCATCACCCTGGCGCGGCTTCGGCGTCGCGGCGCGTGGTGCGCATGCGCCGGCAAAGAGCAGCGCCGGTGCGCCCTGTTGCGTTTAATCAACGTTCCTCGCCATGATGCGGGGCACCGCAGGCCAACGACGCCCCTCTTTCGCTCGCTCCCATCACTACCGGCGCTGCCACCGCCAGACTCCCCCCCGTCACCGTCACCGCCACCGCCACCGCCACCGCTTACTCAATCGCCCTTCATCATCGCCACCGTCCCAACCCCAACTCAGCCACCGGGTCCATCTTCAGCACCTCCTCCTCCATGCCTTCCCCATTGCCTCCTCCACAGCCTCCGCAACTGCCACCTCCACCGCCTCCGCAAGCATCATCGATTCCTCCATGCCACCAACATTGCCTCTTTCACTGCCTCCTCCACGGCCTCTGCCACTGCTTCCTCCTTGCCTCCTCCACCGCTTCCACCACCGCCTCCAAGCCTCCTCTTCACCCTCCATAGCCTATGTCACTGTCTCCTCCAACGCTTCCGCCACCGTCTCCATCATCACATACTCCATCCCTCCATCATTGCCCTTGCCACCGCCACCGCCCACCGCTACTCCCACCGGCTCCGCTTTCACCACCCGCCTCCTCCGCTTCAACCACCTCCTCTACTACCAACACCGCATCCGCTGCCGTCACCACCACCGCCACCTCCACCGCCTCCGCCACCGCCATCTCCCCGCCTCTACCTCTACCTCTGCCTCCATTACCACCTCCATCATCGCAGGCTACTCTTGGAACTACCCATCGTGCAACTGGTCATCACACCGTTTCTATCCATTAGGTTGCTTGTGTATAATTCTCTCGAGCTATGATCTACTTCGAACACTTTCCCATGTTTCACAGGCAGTGAATCACCGCCACACTACCTTCTCAGCCACATCTGAAACACTATTCTCCCCCAAGCCGTCCTCAATTACCTCACCCCACGTTGCCCAACACATTACCATTGCTACACGAGACCACAGGAGATACCATTCCATTCACACTTCCACTTGCCTAGTACAAATACGTTTCTTCTTCAAATACTTTTTATCAAGTAGGCATAACCGTTACGTTTACATCCCCTCTTCATACAAGCGATTCTCTCTCATCTATTCTCTCCGTTTCTCTGCCAGAAATCCTTCCCAACACGTCCCGTCAACTCGCAAGAAGTGGTTCATTCCAACTGGGCCTCTACCCTCCATCAGCTATCCAGTTCGACTTCCATTTCACATCCACCAACTTCACGTTCCACCCTCTCTCTCCGCTTCTCATACACTTCTACCCCGCCGCTTCGTCTTTAAACCCACAACTCAGCAACGTTTCGTACACCCCCCATCCCTTTCAACCAGCATGCCGCTTTCTTCCCCGACTCCACTATCTCCCGTCCTATAGGCTCTACCCATAACCTCCCCGGTTCTTTCCGCCACAGCCGCCGCCGCCGCCGCCGCCGCCGCGTCTCGGGCGCCGCCGCCGCCGCCGCCGGGCGCAGGCCTCCCGCGGGAGCGAGAAAAGGCTGCGCGCGCGCGGCTATTGCGCGGGATCTGGGTATCCGCGCACGATGAAGTACTTTATATCGCCAATATCGCGTATATTACGCCGCGCGGCGGGGGTCGTATGGCCGGCGGCGTAGGAAAACGCTGCATGCGGGCCGTGAGGTCGGGGCGCGGCAGGGAAGCGCTGGGTCGGGTAGTGCGAGGCGGGGCGGGGCGAGGCGGGACCGCGGCGAAGCTGGGCGAGACGGAGCGGGGCGGAGCAGGGGAGGGGGCGAGACGGGACGGTGTGGAGCGGGACGGGGTGGGGCGAAGCGGGATGGGGCAGGGAGGGACGGGGCGGAACGGGGCAGGGCTGGGAGGGACGGGTAGAGCGGAGAGGAGTGGGGTGGGGTGCGGTGGGGGCGGAGCAGGGCGAGGCAGAATGGGGCGGGGCGAGGGGAGCAGGGCGGGGAGGTCGGGATATCGGGGTAGGCGGACGGAGCGGGCGGGCGGACGGAGCGTGCGAGCGAGGCGGGCGGGCGAGTGGGGACGCTATGAGGAGGGCAGGGGGCGGGCGGAGTGGGGCGGATGGAGCAGGGCGGATCGGAGACGGGTGGGGTGGGGTGGAGCGGGGCAGGTTGAAGCGGGGCGGATCGGGGGGAAGAGCGGGCAGAGTAGGGTGGGGCGGGACGAGGTGGAGCGGGGCGGGGGCAGCAGGGGCGGCGAGTTCGGGGGCGGCGCTGCGGGCCGGGGAGGACCGGGGCAGGGCGGGACAGGCGGGGCGGGCGGGGCGGCCGGGGCGGAAGAGGCGGGCGGGGCGGGCGGGCGGGGCGGGCGGGGCTGGCGGGGCGGGCGGGGCGTAGCGGGACGTAGCGGGGCGGGGCAGGGCCAGTGGGGTGGGCGGGGAGGGGCGGGGCGGGCGGGGGCGGGCGGGGATGGGCGGAGTGGAGCGGGGTGGGATAGGGCTTATCCGAGGGGGGAGGGGGGAGCGGGGCGAATCGGAGGGCGAGCGGGCAGAGTAGGGTAGGGCGGGACGGGGTGGAGCGAGGCGGGCTGGTGCGGATCTGAGCGGGACGGGGTGGAGCGAGGCGGGCTGGTGCGGATCTGAGAGGGACAGAGTAGGGCGGGGCGTGGCGGGGGAGCAGAGCGACGAGTTCGGGGGCGGGCGGAGCGGCGGGGAGGGTGGGCGCGCCGTGAGGAGGGGCGGGGGCGGGGCGGGGCGAGCGCAATGGCGCGGAAGAGGTCGCCGGCGAGCGGAGGGCAGCGCGCGCTCGAGCGAACGAAAGTGGCCGGCGCGCTGGCAGACGTTACAGCAGAGCGGGCGGCGGCGGCGGTCCATGGCGCTGGACGCTTACGAGATGGAGAGCAAGCGAGAGCGCTCCATTGGAAGAAGAGGAGAATAAAGAATCAAGGAGAAGCGAATAAGGCAGCGAGAGGGATTGGGAAAGTGGTATTTTATAGCAAGAAGAATGGAAGAGAAGTAAATGGAATACAAGAAGACAGGAAGAGATTAAAAAAGTAAACGGGGAACATGGAAGGGATAGAAGGATGAGAAAAGAGAAGTCAGAAAGAGATGGGCAGATGTAAAAGAGGTAATAAAAAATATGAGAGGGCAGATAGGGAGAGCAGACGATGTAATTAGGGAAGGGAGATAATGTAGTGACAAAGGGGAGGGAGACAAGGAAGGCAAAAGAAATAGGCGAGAGTGAGAAGAATTTCGAGGCAGGCGAGAAAGTACATGAAACGAGATTGGAGGAGACAGAGAAAGTACATGAAACGAGATTGGAGGAGACAGAGAGGGGGAAAAGAACGCAGAAAAGGACGGAGGCTGAATGAGGGAGTAAAAGATGGGCGGGATCAGCCAGAGAGATGAGTAGTGGGCGGGGCGAAGAAGTGGGCGTGCACGTCCATACATTGACAGACGAAGCGCGGGCGATGGGTTGCGCGGGCGAGCGGGGGGCGAGGGGGAGTGGGAGTGGGAGTGGGAGTGGGAGTGCTCGTTAGAGCCTGATCAAGGGAGCCGCGCGCGGAGGAGCAAAGTCTGCGGCGCTGGAGTGCGTGCGCGCGGGCGAGGGCGAGGGCGAGGGCGAGGGCGTGGGCGAGTACGAGGGGCGAGGGGCGAGGGCGAGGGCGAGGGCGAGGGCGAGGGCGAAGGCGAGGGCGAAGGCGAGGGCGAGGCGAGGGCGAGGGCGAGGGCGAGGCGGGCGCGAGGGCGAGGGGGAGGGCGGGCGCGAGGGCGAGGGGCGAGAGCGAGGGCGAGGGCGTGTGCGGGCGCGAGGGGCGTGGGCGGGCGAAAGGGCGTGGGAGTTACGGGCGGTGCGTTTTACGAGAGATGAGGTCGCGCTCCCTCGGGAGCCTGCGGCGCAGCTTTGCGCTGCCTTCTGGAACTACGCGGCTCGCGAGGCTGGACGTAGACTGAAGCAAGTCCTGTGTCTGCTGCATTTGGCTTTCTCTTCTAAGCTTACCGGGAAACGTCCCAAGGTTGTATTTCAAGATTTGGATGTGTTATTAGAGTTTAAATAAGGCCTTGTGTGCCTGTTTTTTTATGTATATCAACGTCGATTATATTTCACAAGGAAGTTAACCGAAATTTTGGTCTTTTTATACGGTCACATAAGTTTTCTAGTGCGAAATCTGATTACACATTTGGAAATAGTTCACTCGTCAAAACAACAAAGAGAACAATACTGTAGAGCGGATTTGTATTGTGTATTGCTCACCTGGTTGCTTGCATTTTCCATGAGTAGAAGTAAAATCACCCCTCTATACTTCCTACGCTCGAAAGAAAAATCACCCCTTTAAATGTTTTACTGCCGAAAAGAAACGAACATGCGCGACTTATTTATTTATTATGATATATATCCAAAATCCAACTATAATCGAGAGGGACACTTGGAGAAGTTTTGAAATGATTAATGTCTTTCTCAACAACAACGTTTGCCTCTCACAGAACACAATGACTTTTTTACTGTATTTTATGAAGCAAATACATGATCTATCGTGTTTGCAATATGGATTTTGCCTCCGGAATTTCTTCCATTCATTCGTTTAATAAAGTATAATATAGTCACGCACATACATCACAAAACATCTCAGTTAAATGATATTTCCAGAAGAAAAAAAAAGCAAACATGCAGTAAACACAATGGACCGGAATGGAGTCAGAACAGAACCACGACACGTCAAAACATCGTCTATCATCCACGTTTACGATTCATGAGCAGAATATTTGCGCGGACAATAGAGGAAGGAACGCCCAATCAGGCGCTGAATGATTCTATCAGCGGCGCAAACAGTAATTTCTCCTCTAGGCGCGCGCGCGGCGGCGGCGGCGATGGCGGTGGCGGGCGCGTGTTGGCGCAAAGGACAGGGGAAGGAAGGGTGGGGTAGGGTGGGTTCCATCGCGCACACAAAGAGGCCCCGGGAAGCGAGAGTGAGCGCTGCTTGCGGAGACTTTCAGCGCCGGCAAAAAGAGCGGCGCGCGTGTCGCGGTGTCCCGAGCAGGCCGCGGCGGTGAAAGGGGCGCGCTACAAATGCCTCACAGAGTGGGGAGTGGGGGCTGCGGGAGCGACGGAGCGACGGGGCGGCGGGGCGGCGGGCGATGGGAATGGCGAGTGAGTCTGTGGCAGAAGTGCGGCGGGGCGGGGGGGCGGAGTGGCGGAGTGGCGGAGTGGCGGGGTGGCGGGGTGGCGGGGCGGCGGGGCGGCGGGGCAACGGGCGATGGGGACAGCGAGTGAGGCGGGGACGGATGTTCGGCGGGGCGGGGGTGGCGCGTGGGGCGGGTCGGCGGGGTGGCGGAGGCGGGTGCTGTGGGGGTGGCGGGGCGGCGGAGGTGTCGAGGTTGGCAGGCGCTGAGTGGGCGTGGGCGGTGGGGGGTGGCGGGGCGGCGGGGCAGCGGGCGATGGGAAGGGCGAGTGAGGCTGTGGCAGAGGTGCGGCGGGGCGGGGGGCGGAGTGGCGGGGCGGCGGGCGATGGGGATAGCAAGTGAGGCGAAGACGGATGTGCGGCGGGGCGGGAGGCGGCGCGAGGGGCGGGTCGGCGGGGTGGCGGAGGCGGGTGCAGTGGGGGTGGCGGGGCGGCGGAGGTGTCGAGGTTGGCAGGGGATGAGTGGGCGTGGGCGGTGGGGGTGGCGGGGCGGCGGTGCGGCGGGCGATGGGAATGGCGAGTGAGGCTGTGGCAGAGGTGCGGCGGGGCGGGGGGGCGGAGTGGCGGGGTGGCGGGGCGGCGGGGTGGCGGGGTGGCGGGGCGGCGGGGCGGCGGGGCGGAGGAGCGGCGGAGTGGCGGGGCGGCGGGTCAGCAGGGTGGCGGGGCGGCGGGCGATGGGGATAGCAAGTGAGGCGGGAACGGATGTGCGGCGGGGCGGGGGGGCGGCGCGAGGGGCGGGTCGGCGGGGTGGCGGAGGCGGGTGCTGTGGGGGTGGCGGGGCGGCGGAGGTGTCGAGGTTGGCAGGGGCTGAGTGGGCGTGGGCGGTGGGGGTGGCGGGGCGGCGGTGCGGCGGGCGATGGGAATGGCGAGTGAGTCTGTGGCAGAAGTGCGGCGGGGCGGGGGGGCGGAGTGGCGGAGTGGCGGAGTGGCGGGGTGGCGGGGTGGCGGGGTGGCGGGGCGGCGGGGCGGCGGGGCAACGGGCGATGGGGACAGCGAGTGAGGCGGGGACGGATGTTCGGCGGGGCGGGGGCGGCGCGTGGATCGGGTCGGCGGGGTGGCGGAGGCGGGTGCTGTGGGGGTGGCGGGGCGGCGGAGGTGTCGAGGTTGGCAGGGGCTGAGTGGGCGTGGGCGGTGGGGGTGGCGGGGCGGCGGTGCGGCGGGGCGGCGGGCGATGGGAATGGCGAGTGAGGCTGTGGCAGAGGTGCGGCGGGGCGGGGGGGCGGAGTGGCGGGGTGGCGGGGCGGCGGGGCGGCGGGGTGGCGGGGTGGCGGGGCGGCGGAGTGGCGGGCGGCGGGGCGGCGGGCGATGGGGATAGCAAGTGAGGCGGGGACGGATGTGCGGCGGGGTTGGCGGCGGCGCGAGGGGCGTGTCGGCGGGGTGGGGTTGGGTAAGTCGGGGGCAGTGGGGGTGTCGGGCGGCGGAGGTGTCGAGGGTGGCAGTGGCTGAGTGGGCGGGGCGGTGGGGGAGGCGGGGCGGCGGGGGCGGATGAGGAAGAGGCAATGGAGGCAGGGACCAGGCGGCGATAGCGCTGGCGTAAGGGCAGCGAATCAAATGGCCAGGCGAGAGTGAAGGCCGACGGGATGGAGAGTGGACCCTTGGCTCGTCAACAGGAACGTGGCCGGGGGCGGCGACGGAGGCAGGACGAGCGGTTGGAAGACCGGAGATGCGGATGTCGTGAACGAAGGAGCATCCTGTGGGTGGAAAAGCATTACATACGAATGTGTGGAGGGAAAGCTGATATGATATGTGGATTTTTGACCAGTGAGATGTATATATTGACAAATGAATGAAGTGACGAGTAAGATTAGGAATCAATGAGCAAGTGGGTAAGTGGGTGAGCAAGTAGATTCCTATGTAGGTGAAAGTTGGACGTGTATTGTGAGTGTATCAGTGTGTGAACGAGTAAAGTAGTGCGTGGACAGACGGGCGTTTCAATAAATAGGGAAAGGCTGAGTGGGCGAATGATCCTGTGACATGGAAGTGCACTGTGGTGTGAGCTAGGAAGAGCGAATCGATGATTAATTTGTGCTGCTGGTGGATATGCAAGTGGGTTTGAGCGGGGATGTGAATATCTGCATCAACGTGTGTGCGGGAGGGCGGGCCACAAGAGGAGGAGGAGAGTGGACGCAGAAGTAAGGAGCCTGTGGATGGACAGGCGGAGAAGAGGGAGAGTGGGTGTGTGGGAGGGTGGGATAGAGATGGGAGGGTGGGATAGAGATGGGAGGGTGGGAGCAGACAAGCGGGCGAGTTGGTAGGAAGACAAGTTGGTGGGAGGCCACGTTGGTGGGAGGCCACGTTGGTGGGAGGCCACGTTGGTGGGAGGCCACGTTGGTGGGAGGACACGTTGGTGGGAGGACACGTTGGTGGGAGGACACGTTGGTGGGAGGACACGTTGGTGGAGGACACGTTGGTGGGAGGACACGTTGGTGGGAGGACACGTTGGTGGGAGGCCACGTTGGTGGGAGGCCACGTTGGTGGGAGGCCACGTTGGTGGGAGGCCACGTTGGTGGGAGGCCACGTTGGTGGGAGGCCACGTTGGTGGGAGGCCACGTTGGTGGGAGGACACGTTGGTGGGAGGACACGTTGGTGGGAGGACACGTTGGTGGGAGGACACGTTGGTGGGAGGCCACGTTGATGGGAGGCCACGTTGGTGGGAGGACACGTTGGTGGGAGGCCACGTTGGTGGGAGGACACGTTGGTGGGAGGCCACGTTGGTGGGAGGACACGTTGGTGGGAGGACACGTTGGTGGGAGGACACGTTGGTGGGAGGACACGTTGGTGGGAGGCCACGTTGGTGGGAGGACACGTTGGTGGGAGGACACGTTGGTGGGAGGACACGTTGGTGGGAGGCCACGTTGGTGGGAGGCCACGTTGGTGGGAGGACACGTTGGTGGGAGGACACATTGGTGGGAGGACACGTTGGTGGGAGGACAAGTTGGTGGGTGGGCGAGTTGGTGGGTGGGCGGATTGGAGGGCGAGCGATTAGGCGGGAGGTCAAGCGAACAGACAAGCGAGTGGGCGGAGACAGTGGGTGGGCCAGGGGGGTGGACGGACGGGCGGACAGGGCAGACGTCTGTGCCTGCAGATGTGTACGTGAGTACTCGAAGGTGGCAGACGGGCGGATGAGTGGGTGGCTGAGTGGGTGGCTGAGTGGCCAAAAAGCAAGCGGATGGACTATGAACCCCCGCTCCGCTCGGCCCCTGACAGCACAAAGCGCGCGCCGCCTCCCGCGCTGTCTGTCGGGCGCTCTCAGCCCCTCACGTCCGTTGCAGCTTATTGGCTGTGGCTGGGGGTTGCTTTTTTGCGAGAGGCGGACAGTCTGCGGCGAGGTTTTTGTGCCTGCCTCTGGTATATAATGAGTCTGAGAAATTCCTAAATGAGACAAATGGTGATTGTGGCTGAACTTGAGAACTCCCATTTTTACGCCTTTTGTGTATTATTTAACAAAATAAGCGGTGCATGGAATATTTTCTTTTTGGCGAGATTAAGGTATTCATAACATTCATTTTTAAATAAAATAAGATCAAAATTGTGAGATTAGATAAAAGTGAGTTGCAATAATTTAAACTACAATTTTGTCTCATCTGGAGACGTATAATAAATGTATAGTTATTATTATTATTATTATTATTATTATTATTATTATTATTATTATTACTCATTGATCGAATTGTACCTGCTAAGGTATAATCATCTCATCCAGAAATCTAAAAATTATTAAAAGCCTTGGAATACTATTCTCGGTCCAAAGTTTAAAATATATGACAATGAAAACTTATTGTTAATACACATAATTACCGAACATAATTAATACCAGCAATACAGTCATTTAACACGTCCTAAATACTTTGAAACTTCAATAAAGTGATCAAATCTTGCATCCAATTACCCAGGATTATTCAACCAGTGAACCAATAGCATTTCTACAACGTGTACTTGTTACACTAAGCCTCTATTGTCCTCTATAATTATGTGAACTGTAATTCAATTACGAAGTGTCATTACGAAGAAAAATTTCAGTAATAACACAATACCCGACTTGCTTTTCGCAACATTGAAAATCATAAATGCTCGCATGAAAGAATAATTTTTTTTAAGAAGTCTACTTGCTTTAAAAAAAATACTTAAATTAGTTTCAAAATGGATATAAATGGTTACTATTATTGAACTTTCCAAATTATATTTTAAAAATGGGATTGCATTACAAATGCATAAAATTAAAAGTAATTTTTCAGAACCTTTTACAAAACCTGTACCTAAGATGTTTCGAAACAGGCGTCTATTAGGGCGGCAGAGTCAAAATTTAATACAATATTTCAAAAAATAATATTGTAGGGTCTGTTGTTTTCATAGACATAATACTGTTACAATTTCTATTTCTTTTCTTCAATTAGTGAAATGTATATCCATCAACAGTTTAAAGGTTATTGAGCTAAAACTGGGTACGTTTAAATATCCTAAACGGGAGTTATTTCAGAGGTGCTTTTTTTCAACAAATTTTATTATTGAATTAAATTTTATTAAATTATACAATTTATCATAAAAATAAAAAGTTCATTTGGTTATCTATTATATCTCAAAGTCCTATCACAATTACATCACATTGTATTGCAATTCCGACAAAATTTTACTTAATTTTTGGATCGTGCTTTTTCACAAAACCATGGCTCTAATCGGAGTTCATGACATTTAGATCTCTAACAAGTCTTTTTCTTTGGTTATCTACATCTTACCTCTCCACAACTTTCTGGCCTATGTCACTACAGTTCCTAGATTACATCTGTAACGTTACAGAATGTCTCATGTGCAAACAATTTTACGTAAAAATCTCGAATTTAAACCAACTTACGAACACTTACAACAATAAAATATTTCAAATTTCTGAAAAGTCACTTCTCACATTCCCTGCCTACCTTCTGCCCTCACCTCTCGCTGCCTTATCTTGCCGCCTTTCCCATTCTTTGTCTGCCCGCGCGCCGCGTCTATTCGCGCCGCGCCGTCTGGTGTCGTCTAGTGTCGTCGCTCTCGCCGCCGCCGCCACCGCCGCCCACGTGACGACCGGTCCCCCGGGGGATTCCCCGCGCTCTTCCCTTACTTTTCCATTTACTCGCGTGACAGCGACACACGTCTCCCAGACACTTTTACGCCGCAGACGTCCACGAAGCAGCCGCGCGGACGCTGAATGTCGAGCGTGCGCGCGCGATGCACCAGGCTTTTGTTTTGCGTTTTGTTTCGATTCGTTTGTTTTATATTTTGGTCCGCCATAAAAAACTCATTCCACAAATATTTTTCCTATTATTTACTTTTATCGATGAAATAAGTAATAGTGGAAACTAAAATAATATCTACCTGGATGTTTCGTGTTACTTCAGAAAAATCAGTATCAGCAAACATTTTATTTACATCGAAATTGCCGGCCAATTTACCAAAACATATGTAATGAAGCAATAATCTACACTTTATTTAATTATAATTTTGTTTCTTTTGTTTCCTATACTCTCATTATCCTCTTGTTCGTAGGCAAATCTTTAGAGCCTACGAACTTACTGCTTAGGAAAGCATGGATACAAACATTTACGTGTCCTGACACCCTTTTTCAGAAATAAGTTTACATCCATTTCTTGGAAATTGAAAACTAACAAAAATGGAAGTAGGATTAACAGAATTTTGGTAAAAAAAATATTAGAAGTAAACCTACAGAGCACTGAGTACGTTTCCGAGAAAATTTTCCACGGAATTTATTTTGCTATGGAAGCATTCTCAAGTTATAACACTTTCTTCTCTGCTTTTTAAAATTTCTAGTACGTGAATGAAACATTCTAGTGCGATATTCGTATTTTAACATCGGCTAACAAGCTAGCTTAATAATTCTCCAAACACGTATTGCGATACGATAATAATAATAATAATAATAATAATAATAATAATAATAATAATTATTATTATTATTATTATTAATATTATTACTATACATACATAAATTCATACATAAATATGTAAAATATATAAATCCAATATACAAATATGTAAAAAAATACTTAAGGCGTAAATAACATAAATTCATTTTAGAATGTTTTATTCACCACATTACATTTAGAATACAAAACGAATCTGCAGAAAGAGGTTTACGTGTCTTGCACTCTAAAACAACACCAGCGCGATACTCTCTGACACACTGCCCGAAGGAATTTCTTTGATTCGCGTCAACTACACTTTCCTCGGCGAATGTTTCTCGCGTAGCGCGTGCCACCAACCAGCGCTGCTTCCGCGGCGCGCCGCGGGCGTCCGCGCCCGAGCCGCCGCGAAAGGCCGCGAGGCTCGGCGAGCGCGCCGCGTTTGCGCGCCGCGTCCGTCCTCCGTGTGGCGACCGTCGCCGGTCGCTAATGAGGTGCGCGTCGCCCGTCCCTCGCGCCTGCGGCGACGCGTGAATCGGCGCAACGGACGCGTAAAAGAGCGCCGTGTGTGGAGCGCGCCGGCACAAACAAATTTGCGCACGACGCTCCTCGGCGTTTTGCTGGAGGCGTTTGTGACGCACGTGACCTAGTTCTGCGCTGGTGGGCCATTAGGTTGCGCCGAAGTTATGTTCCACTGTGGTGTGGGTGGAACATATTTAGGTTTTTCGTTTATATTTTTTTTATTTCTTTAAAAATTGCAAAGACGACTCCATAAAAAGTTATAGGTAATAAAGAAATGAATACGGATAAAGGTGTCATAAATAAAAATTCACTAATATTCTCTTGCAATATATTAATGGCAATTAAACAGTAGTATTTCCTTAATGTAAAAATGCGCATAATTTGCTACAAAGAATATCATTCAAATAAACTGATATTTTCAATGATCACGACGTATCATTGTTTTGATTTTACGACGTATGGACAATAATATTATTATTTGAATGTAATATACTGGTACAAATCAGATATACCACCCACTTTCTAGTTTGTATGACATTTTTGTAACACTGTGTAACGAACATCTTTGCAACTAATTATTTTAAAAACTTCGACATATATGAGAGAAAATAACGGGAAAATGGAAGGCGCAGACGTAACAAAAAAATATACATCCTTATTTCAGAAAACGACGAATTCTGACGTAAAAAGATATCGAAATGGTCAAATATGGAGACAATTAAATTAGAATTATAAAACATTTCTTAATGAACATAGCCCTTTATAATTAATAGCTTACGTTTTTTAGTCCTGTTAGTAAAATTATATTACTACAATTAAATATTTTGCCTATGATTACGAAAAAGCCGTATTTTTAAATATTTATGGTTATTTACGGGCTATAAAACCAGTACTCTCTCACAATTATTTGTATGCTTGCCTACGCTAATATCGGAAACTTCAACATGGAATTTGACTTTAAGTGTAGATTTTTCTGCCATTATGTAGACTACGTGTTTGGAACGTGTAAGAGTTCGCGATCCCAAATTTTCTTTACACCAATTGTTCACTGAAAATTATGCAACCTGCAATATATTTCGACAGGGGAGATCGGAGTGAGGTACAGCGAGTCACGACAACAAGCGACACAGCAGATCAGAGTAACGCCAAGGCGGTACTCGTCGAGGAAGGGCAAGGCAGAAGTATTTGTAATGTAGTGAGTTTTCGTTGGCATCTACCATGAAATAATAATAGGAGTTATGATTGCCAACAGTATTGTTTACTACAAGAGCAGCTTTCGATGGCTTAGCCATCATCATCAGTTTTCTGCTGTACGGAAGCCACAAAACGACTATCTGCAAAACCACCACCGTCTACCTAGTCGTTTTGTGTCTTCTATTAAGCAGAAAATTGAAGTTAATGGCTAAGACATCGAAAGTTGCTCTTGTAATAAACAACATTACAGCCATGAAGTATCAAGTTATTTCATTTATAAGTGTAATAATTACCCTTTAAATAAACTAAGACACAATATTGTTGCCAATGAGAACTGACAAAATCATTTCAACGCTGAAGTAACCAGGTGGGGTGGTAGGGGCGGGACGGGGAGGGAGAGCAGGTAAGGTGAAGAGGCGCAGGCTGCAGTGGAGAGGATTAGAGCTCGTGCAGAAGAGCGAGTCGGGGCGAGGAGGGGTAAAGCGGGATAGTGAGAAGCAAAGCCTTACAACGATAGTAACAAAAAAATTACTTCGAGTGATTTATTTCATGATTAGTGATTCCGTGCGTGTCAACCACGTGACAACCAAGTCTATTGCAAGTATTTATGCTCTGGAGATGAAGGTTATCTTGTTCCGCAAGATGGCAAAATCCGGCGCCAACGCACCGTCGGCTAGCGGGGTTTTCTCCACACGAGCAACGGGGAACCGCCCTAGCCGAGGAAAGCACTAATTTCTCGAAAGTTATCCCGCCATGTGTGGAACTGTAGTTCACGTGAGTTCAAGTGTGTGTAAGTAAGGGTTGAGGACAGGGCACAGAAGACAAAGGAAATATCGCTCAATGTCCCTGGTCCGTTTGCTAGGGTACTGCTCCGGCAGTGGCATAGTGTTTCTCGGAGACACCACGGAAACAGCCGATCACTGCCGCAGACGGCTAAAATTCTCCTACAGTAAGCCACATAACTCGACCTAGCTCTCTGGGCAGTGTTGATCATAGTGCCAACTTCGGGGCTCAATCCCGAATCATCAGTTGGTGACCTGAACAAACTCTTCCGGTCGCCCGGCGGGGTAAAGCAGAACGGTGAGAAGTGTGGTCTTACAACGATATAAACAAAATTACTTCGAATAAATTCTCAAATGAGATATATGAATGAGTTTGATTTGTTGTATTTCAAAATATACCCGAAAAAAATTGCATTCCAATTAGAAAAGTAGCCTCATTCTTAGACTCCAAGTGGGACGTCGATTGTCGCGCGAACACTGTTGCACAATGGCGGGCAGTGGCCCCCCGCGCAATAATGCGAGAGCGTAACCCGGGAGAGCACTACCCACCGAGAGCAGGCAGAGCGCGAGCACAGGACGCCCTTCGCCCACGGAAATGGCGAGATCTGTGCGCAACGCAGCGCGCTGGGTGGCGCGCGCTCTTCGCCGCACGTTCGCTTGCTGCCTGGCAAAGAGTAAGCGGCCGATGGCTTTGCGTTTCTCTTCCAACACTTCCTCAACCTTATTTTTCTGTTGTGCTCTCACAACAATTACAAAGCTTTGAAAAGTAAACTTTTGTGGATAAAAATTAATAGGTTGAAACGTTAATAATTAAATTTGTTCAAAGAACTGTCACCCCGAACGGCAATCAAACCCGGGTCTCTTACCTACGCCCAGTCCCTCGAATTCTGGTTCGAGTCCCTGTCGAGTAACAAACCATTGAATACTTTCAATTTTTAAAATGTATTAGCTCAATAACAAGGTCACAGGTTGGATTTAGTGCATTGGAACATATTTCCTGCGTCATTTCATTTCCAATATGGTGACAGGGTGGCGAGAATTATATCAATGTAGTAATGTTAATGTAAACTTAATAATGAATTATTTACCTCTCTTAGAAGATTTCCGGTCCAAACTATTTATTGTTTTAGTAACTTAAATACCGTTAACTCACACGAGAAGAAATATTTTTTTCTTAGTCACGTTTGCTTTGATTTAAAACTCAGTCTTCATATTCAACATGAATAAAATTTCAAAACTACTCTAGTTGTGAAAGACTTCTTTAATTGCTCTAAGAACATGGAATAAGATAAAATATTCTACAATTTCAGATGAAGACGACGACATCCCTGACCGTTACGAATTGCCTATTGCATGCCCTGACGTTGCTCAACAAGAAGAGGAAATGCAACGAGCATTTCAAAGAACCCAAGCGCCCACAGAAGAACTGAAGGAATGCGAAAATTTAATAATTGATATTGTGGAAGCTAACTCATGCCAGTCAAAAGAATTAATTGCATATCCATTTGCCTCCAGTGCCTTCAAAGAAATGCGCGAGTTCTTAGCATTGCCACGTCGTCGAGTAGTATTTTTCATAAACTTCACAGAGAAGTATACAATTATATTCAATGCTACACAAAGTACCGTTGATTTAATTATTATATTTATTTACACAAACATGACGAACGCTATAAATATATGGATGAAAACATTTGAAATGAACAATGATAGCAATCAAGTCTTGATGAAATTTGACAACAATTTCCAGATTGCTGACATCAAAAGTCATATCAATGAAACTCGTTTCTAAAACGGATATGAATACCAAGAACTTAAAATTGTTCCTTACAAGAAGATCATCAATTTAACAACAGGATTAACATTAATTCTAAAGAAGAATGGTAGACAACATTGTTTTGTCCGGAAAGTTCTGTCTCCGAGGTTCTCTGCAGTCTTAATTGTTGGATTGCAGTGGCATACTTAAGACTTTTGTAAGTTCTTTTCACATTTTTGAATGTTCTAGCTCTGACTAGGGACATACTACATTGAAGAAGTACCGTGATAAGAGTAGTATGTTTCATAAAATATACTGAAAAAACAAAACAATTACATTTAATGATACACGAACTACTAATGATTTATATGTGATATTTATTTATGCAACATGAAGAACTCTATAAACATGTGGATGGAGACATTTGAAATATACAATGGGTACCTTAATAGACAAGAAATATTAAATGAAAGAACATTTGTTCGAAAGCAGAATCATAAACAACATGGTATTGTCCAGAGAGGTGTGTCTCCGAGGCTTTCTGCAGTCTTATTGTTGGATTGCAGTGGCATACTTCTGAATTTTGTACGTCCTTTTCACGTTTGCCAATGTCCTAACTCTGACTATGGACATACTACATTAAATAATCATCGTGATAAAAGTAGTATTTTTCATAAAAAATACTGAGAAATAATCATTTACATTTAATGCAACACAAAGTACTAACGATTTATTTATCATTTTTATTAATGCAAATATGACGAATGCTATAAACATATGGATGAAGACATTTGCAATTTACGAAGATTGTCTCAATACAAATCAATTCATGATTCAATTTGGTAACAATTTTCAGAATGCTGACAACGTAAGTCACATCAAAGATACTCTTTTCTAAACGTTTTAAAAATAGTTTACTTGCAGGAAGATACTGAATATATCAACAGGAATATCATCAATTATTACAAAGCATCGTAAATAAGACTTTTAATCCACGGAATGTTTCCGAGGCTCCCTGAAGTTATTGAATTGCTGTGGTATGTTTTTGAATATTGTGAGCTCTTTGCAAATTTGACATTGTCCTAGCACCGAGCATGAACAATTATTATGATTTTTGGTTTTCTGTGTGTGGAACACTTACAAATATGCTACGCAGAAATACATCAAATCTCATCAAATAGCCTCAATGAAACCTAAGTGAACACATGGAACTGAGATGCTGGCAGTCCACAATGGATGCACTTTCAGAATGAAGAATTATGGTTCAACCTCCTTGATAAAATAAATTAACATGTTTTTATGTCAATATTATAATAGTGTGATATTACTAAATATTTATATACTGTATTCAAATTTATAAGATAAATAAATGTTTTCCTTGAACATTTTTTCAAAAACATTATTTTCTTCGAAATGTAAATCTGATGATATATCACACGTCAGTATTTCATGTGGAACATGATACTTTTTAAAAATCGAAGGTATTCATATGAAAATAACTTCATTTCCTAAATCGGTCAGTTTTTTATACACTGATTTACATGTCACTGAGTTCCTTGTGTTTGTACGAGTAACCACTTTAGTTTCGCAAAGCATTAGTTAACAAAGATAATGGTGTATGTGATTGAATTGCACATATGAGAAAAATGATAAGCTCTTCACAAACGAATTTCACACAGAGTTCAATATTATGAATTTATCACTGAATCCTAGGAGCCAAATGATGGCATCACATGGAGCCTCTTCTCATGTAAACTCTTGAGTAGTGTCATTTCATACCTTTGCACAGCTACTTTTATGTTTCAAAGAAATTTAAGTTTCGTTGTTCATGTCTGCCTCTCTCTCCCTTTCTTTCCTTCCCTTTTTCTCTCTCTATCTCTCTCCCTCTCACTTTCTGCCTCTCCCCCACTCTTGCTGCCTCTCCCTCTCTCTTTCTGCCTCTCCCTCTCTCTTTCTGCCTTTCCCTCTCTTTCTGCCTCCCCCTCTCTCTTTCTGCCTCTCCCTCTCTCTTTCTGCCTCTCCCTCTCTCTTTCTGCCTCTCCCTCTCTCTTTCTGCCTCTCCCTCTCTCTTTCTGCCTCTCCCTTTCTCTTTCTGCCTCTCCTCTCTGCCTCTCCCTCCCTCTTTCTGCCTCTCTCTCCTTCTTTCTGCCTCTTTCTGCCTCTTCTTCTCTCTTTCTGCCACTCCCACCGTCTTTCTGCCTCTCCCTCTCTCTTTCTGCCACTCCCTCCCTCCTTCTGCTTCTCCCTCTCTTTCTGCCTCTCCCTCTCTCTTTCTGCCTCTCCCTCTCTCTTTCTGCCTCTCCCTCTCTCTTTCTGCCTCTCCCTCTCTCTTTCTGCCTCTCCCTCTCTCTTTCTGCCTCTCCCTCTCTCTTTCTGCCTCTCGCTCTCTCTTTCTCTGTGTCTGTTTATTTTTCTTTCCCTCTCTCCCCGCGCCCTCTCTCCCTTCGCCCGCCGCTCGCCGCGGCCGCCACGCGCCCCTCACGTGCCGCATAATCCGGTGCTGTTTGCGCGGGTGGCGCACCTGATTGCACACGTAGTTGAAGCGGAGGGGCACAGAGTGCCAGACAGTGGACGAGCGGCGGCGCGCACGGAAACGAACGAGGGATCGGGTGAGGGGGAAACTGTTGAGAGAAAGCCAAAAGGGTAATTGACGATGAAGAAGGGAATGTGATGAGAAAGGTGAAAAGACGGAGGGAAATGACAGGAATGGGCAGACGAGTAATAACGGGAAGCTGCTAATGGACAGGAACACTGCCAACGAGTGTGGATATAGGTAATTGGTGGAAACGGATAAGGAGGAGCGGAGAAACAGGTGAGGGAGGGTAAAGAGTCGAGGGTTTCGGGAATGGACGAGGCGGAAAGACCCCGGAGGACTGTAAAAAGCGTTAATTGGCGGGAGGATGTACAGCAGGCGGGGAAAAGGTAACAGACGGAGAAACGGGTGTGGAGCTGGGAAAGGGAGGACTGGCAGATAATCGGGTAATGGTGCGAAAATGGCAATGATAAGAGAGTATGTCTGGAGAGTATGTGTGGAGAAACGGATATTGCCCGGAGACAAGGGTGAGGAGTAAGGAAGGTGGTGGGGAAAGGCGAACGGGCGATCGGAGGCCGACGTGTGGGCGAACGCGCGAGTGTGGGCAGTGGGCAGCGGGGGCTGGGAGTCGATACAGAGCGTGGGGAAGTGGGATGAGAACGCGCTTGATCTTCGTTGTCAGTCGAAGACAGAGCGAGCAATACCTCTGAATTCGCTCTACAGCTTGCATACCACTCGCCATCAGAACACGCGCGCCCACGCATTGTGCTGTTATGCAAATTGATGGACTTTTGAGTTACAGCGTGTTGACTTTTTCCTGCAAATATTTTGAATGTAAACATACTTGAGTCACGAACACTAATGCACCTGTGAATTTATCAACTGCGGAATTGCCAAGGGTAGATAGGTAATATTGACATTTTAAAACATTATTGATGACTGTCATTTCAATTTGATTTTTTGCAAATAATTTGAATTCGATTTTCGTGACATTATAATTTCAAAATTAACAGACGTCTTAATGGATGTTACTGTTGCAACATGGATTGTAGTTAAGAGTATGAAATTGTAATTTTTTCGTATGAATTTGCAAGACGTTCGAATATACAATCCGTATGAGGATGTTAGTTTCTGGCACGTAAAATATATGAGTAACATTACAATAAGCCATTTAAATCCTTGAACCTTTTAGGAATTTAAATTTAGGACACATTTGTATTGCTTAACTGAAGTAAAAACGGTGGACGCGGTAGACTGAAAAACGTCAGGTTATGATGCAGCAAATCATAAATTCATGAGTGTTGTCTGACGATAAACATCTAACCTACTCCAAGTAAGTAATTACTCCTAATTTTAAAGCGGTAAGAATAACTTAATTATCCTAAACTATATCACATGCTAATTTTGCGATTCTCATTGAAACAATGACTATTTGACAGTAACTAGGTGCAGTAAATATGTCTACTAAATAAGGATAAGAAGCTCCAGCAGAACTTGAGATGATTGGGAAATGACAACATCATCAATATTATCTGATTCATGCTGTTTCTTAATTACATTTTAAGACTTCAAAAGGGGCTCAAGTTCCTCTCAGATTGGAAGCACCATTATTCATTCACTCTGATGCGCACTGTTAGATTTAACCTAGTTATTAAGTTGTTTATTTTAATAGTTAAAAATTAGAATTAAATTATAGGATGTACTTGGACATTTTGCGAAAGAGTGTGTCTTTGTTGAGCTACCGCATTGTCCTGTATACACCAGATTGGGAAATCATTCAAAGGTATACTACTTCTGATCTCCTTCATAAAGTACCTCAATCGCTTATACAATATTAGAATATCCATGGACTTATCCAAGAACAATGAAAAATCTGACCATGCATGATGTAAAATAGCGATTCAAATTTTTCTCAAATATTCTCAAATATGCACGTATTATTATTATTATTATTATTATTATTATTATTATTATTATTATTATTATTATTATTATTATTATTATTTAGTCAAAAAATAGATGCTCATGAAATTACATTAACATTCTATTGAAATACATGTTGATACAGATGTGTTAATTGTTACAAAATATTTCTGACGGGTTGCAAAATATTAACATCATTTTATAAGAGAATATAATGGTCGGACAATAAAGGAAAGTAAATGAGATCACTGTTAAATAGGGAAATGTAAAACCAGTTATGTTTTATGCAGCTTCAGAATTTCATAGGTCATTCGATGACAGATACTTCCTGTTAAAATAGCTCGCACAATAAATCAAGGGTTAAATGCGTTAACTTCATTGTGCAACGCATTCATGGTATCAACACGTGTAGTGAACGAATATAATGCGCTCAACAAACCATGATATTGTAACACAACGTCAAAAAGAACTACAATGACAATTGAAAAACACTGCAATTATACTATATTTAGAATTTTTAAGTTCAAGGTTGTTTCTACAAAAACCTCCCATATAGCTTCCAGTTATTTTTGGAATTGTAATTGGAAGCGACGTCGGAATTGTTATGAAAGTGGAGCCAATGTCTTGTATTTTAATGGAAATAATTTTTTTCGTGATAATCAAGAAAGCACGGGGCCTTACAAGTTGATGTTATATGTCTCTTACAAAATAGTTAAAATTTGCTACGGTATTTTCTTCATTAAACTTAAAACAATTCTCCAGATATGTTTCTAAAATTTTATATTTAGTTATTCAGAATATTTTCTTACAGGACACAGTTTTAAGGGATGAAAAAAAATTAATGAGATTGTATTGGTTCACAAGTGTTGATACTTGATACAACATTTTACGTTACAAAGTACTGAAAACAAAATGTGGCTTAATTATTAACTGTTAAGTTGTAACGATATACATTAATCAAGAACTTACTACTTACAGGTGGTTTCTCTTATTTAATTGCCGAGGTAAGTAGGATACTCTTTGTAATATTTGCTTTTGCACCAAAAAACATCACACGAACCCATTCCAGTTATAAACGATTCTAATTAATCCACTTAAAATAGTCTTGGTACTTACTACAAAACCTGAAATCATGACCCTACAAAATGTGGATTGTGATTTCACAATATATCACAGGAAGTTGTTTACCACATAAAGGGACTACATACATAAATATCCTTTTTAAGGATCGGGAACCCACCATAAGAATTTGTCTCCCAAAGAATCGCTGTTTTTGCTGCAGCATTAAAAAGCTTTCTTTATATAGTATATGTAGCATGCAAGAAATAAAACAAAATTCTTTTCAATGTTTTAACGATTAAATAATTTATGATTTCACACACCGTTTTCCTTATTCGTATTACACAATAATAGAAGCCAGCTATTCCAAACCCGGCAGATCCGAAATTTCGGATAATCCGAACAAAATTCGGGATAGAGGAAAAAATTAACGAAATAATTAAAATGCATATTTGTAGAGTAAAGAAAGGATTTCATAATGACTGTGGAATTGAACAAGTAATTATTGAAACACAAGTCTAAATGAAATGTTTATTGTACTGATAACAAAGGTGTATATCACATGTTTATGTAGCAGTAATTGTCACTTCCAAGAACTTGCAAAGTCAGTAATGTTCCTTTGCCATAAGGAATTGAATATACTTGATGATGCGATTTGATGAAGTGATGGCTACGCTACGTTGCCAATTTCTCCCATCGCACGGTCCATTGCATTGTGTTTGGTAATGGTATGTATATGTACGGTGGATATTTTAGGATAATCCGAACATTTCCCAATCCGAACCGACTACACCGCCAACAAATCCGGAATGCCGGCGCTCTACTGTATTTACAATTTAATTAAAAATATATTCCGTTTGAATAAACCAAGGGAGAAATAATTACCACATTAATTCAAGACTTTAAATTTTAATGTTGCACATGATTGTTACAGGAACAATGCTTTCATAGGCAGAGAAGTTGGAAAAGCTGGGACGGACACTAGCTGAGGTCACTAAGGCACGAGTGGTGTAGGGAACGTGATTCGCCGGGTTGCGGGTTCGGTACCTCGTAGGCACAGTTGTTAAGCTGCGTGTTGTGGCATGGGAGCTATCCCCCCCACAATGCAACACTCTTTCCACACATCATTCGCTCCTTGACCGTTTGTGTGGCGTAGGAGCGTGCGGGTTCCGCCACACTCTAGATCAGGGATGTCCAACTTGCACAGCCTTAGGGGCCACAACTAAAACCCTTAATACGGTTGTGGGCCATGCTTTCATTATTCGGACAATCCACACGACACCCCGTATTGTTAATTTTGGCAGTTTTCCCGGCTGCTCTGAAATGAGGGGGGAGATGCAACCATGCATGATATGAGGCGCTACCATGCATAACGCAGGGAAACACCTAGGGATGATTTTGAATTTCTGAATTTACTAAAGAAAAAATCCTTTAAATCTAAACTTGAACTATTTTTACATTAAGAGGTGTTGACACCGACAGGGCGCTAGGAGCATTATTATAGACCGAAATGCGGGCAAAGGTGTCTAATAACCTTTACGCATTAACCTTACGCTTTAACCTTACGCTTTAACCTTACGCTTTAACCTTACGCTTTAACCTTACGCTTTAACCTTACGCTTTAACCTTACGCTTTAACCTTACGCTTTAACCTTACGCTTTAACCTTACGCTTTAACCTTACGCTTTAACCTTACGCTTTAACCTTACGCTTTAACCTTACGCTTTAACCTTACGCTTTAACCTTACGCTTTAACCTTACGCATTAACCTTACGCTTTAACCTTACGCTTTAACCTTACGCTTGTCTAATAACCTTTTGCGTGCCACAATAAACCGAACTACGGGCCGCCAGTTGGACAGCTCTGTTTTGAACCTTCCCCCCGGCATTAGTGGGACTGGTTGTTAACAGAGGCGTTCGGTGCGCTATAATACGAGGAACTGCCCCCAGGGTGCGGTGTGACTGCTTTCCACTAACTCGAGACCAAGCAAGATGGACCCGCAGGCGACGTAAGTTGCAGGTGACAGTCCACTCGATAATAGGAAACCGCGGGCTGCAGCGACGTGAAGGTTTGGGAAACAAACAACTGCCGGAAGGTCCGCAGCTGGGGCATGCGCCAGCCTCGACGGACAGACGCAGAGAAAGTACCTCGTAAGAACTGGTTAAAAAGAGTACGAGCGTCTACGCAGTGTTTCTTCTAAGCGGAAGGATAAATACTCCTCCTCCTCATAGAAAGACGAAAAAAGAAAAAGTCTACGATCCTCTACAAATATTTATAATTTTCTGTTCAGTAATTGTCGACACTCACAACGCGTCGGCCAAATGTCTCACCCACATATTTAGTGTCTTGCCTAAAAACTAAACTAGCGTTATTTTTTATTCCAATAAAATGCTATTGTGGTGTCAAGTGGTAACGTTATTCCGCACTTTACTAAGGTTGCTATTTGTAATCAATTCACAATGTTATTTTTAAATGCATTACGATGTACGTACTGTTGTACTAGTCAGTGAAATAATTAGTCAATTTTAATAACTATCAGAGCACATCACGACAAAATTGTCACAAAAGAGATTCTTGTTATTCTTTACATCTATAAAGCAGTACAAATAATAATGCCCAATATTCGGCAGACATAAAAAAATGAAATGTTGCGATACTTTAGTAGAGATTAAATAACAGTTGTTGTTAATTACGCTAATAAAATTATAAGTAACGTTTAATTGTCTCTCTTCATTTAACATTTTATTGAAACCCTTGTCGAATATGAAATGAACGAAATGAGTCCCTTAGAATAAGAAAGAATAGACAGTGGATGGAGATATGAGTGAATAAAAATATCAGGCTATAATACAATAATTATTTCCACAGGGTTATATTATAGAAAGTCAGCAGAGTTATGAAGTTCCTTCAGGACATAATACAATTAAAAGCTTACCAAGGAAGAACTTGGTTTTAAAACATTATCCAGGTACAAGCCGTCTTCAATTACCTGAAACAGAAAGAAAGTACGTTAATATATGCTTAAAGTCAATAAATATTCTAGAATACAGTTACTAAACTATAACGGTGAACAGCGACTAGCGACAGCGCAACATTGAATGCTTTGCAATTAGCAGTATTAAAAAAAGGGGGATTCGTAAACAAGCCCATGGGACAAAATTCCCTTAACACGTGATTTAATTAATTCAGAAACGACATTCATTTAATGTAACCGATGATTATATATATTCAAATAATTTTACATTGCAATAAACATTACTTTGCAATATTTTATTAATAAGAAGAAAATGTAATGGCACATTCCCTTTAGATTTAAAGCGATGGTCCGTAATACTGTTATCATTTTCAACCATTTGTCACTCAGAAATAGCGCATGTAACATATAACGCAATGGTAGTATTAAAAGTCGCATATCAATTGGAACAGCATCGACAACCCCAGCGTCGATTTCATTATCCTTGTATATGGTAAGGTGTTACTTTCATCTTTTAGGGCTTTTATTACTAGAACCTTTCTAAACGTTTATTGATAGTTTCGTCTTTCAGTACGTATAGACTTCCCAAATGATTGGAAACCATGACCTTGCATAAGTGCTTCGTTGAAACGTCGGCGTAAGTCGTACAGCCATGCCTGACAATCACGATCAAATATTATTATTAAATATCTACATCTGCTGATGTAGAGAACAGTTGCTAAATCAGAGAAACAGAGTGAATATTGAATTAGTTTAGAAAAATAGGACGTCACCGTCCGTAGTTCACGCGGAAAGAACAGCACGTATAGAAAATGTTCAAAATGTGTATGCTTTTGACACAGGTCAAAGCCTGAAAATATTTTAAACTCACATGCATTAAATAATTTTAGTGTACTACTTAATACAATTATTTATAGTTTTTTTTTACAACAAATCCTTCAGGCTCGTTGGTTAGCGCGCTCGCTGTCCACGGCGAAACCACGGAACCGCGCCACCACGAGCAAAAATTAATTGTACGCTTTCCTTGCAATGTCCCAGAGTCTGTTGCTTTGTGACGATGAGAAAGCTCATTTTTCAGGTTGGGAAGACCAGAATACAGCGTAGGGATGGCTATGTGCTCACCCAACGTTCCCCATAATCCAGAGCCGTAAGGCCGGGACGCTGGTTTTGATGTTTGCTGCTGAGCTCGTAAAGAGTTGTTGTGACAAATACGTACCTACATACATAAAAAAATCGATCAGTTATATTGAATTTCACTCTATGTTCCGCCGTTGTCCCCCTGGCGTTCTTCGGGGTAATGGATTGAAATATATATGCTACTTTTAAGTACTACATATAGAAGCCGTCAGATCCGTCTTGAGGTAGGAATCAGCAGCGCAGAGCAGACATTTTTGGAAATATTTTATCAGTTTGTACATGGATATAACCATTCACTTATATGTACGTTGGTAGAAATCCGAATTTCTAGCAGGGCAGCTCCGTTACATCCTTCGTTCCACACAAGCCCATCTCAACAACGTAAAACTTTTTCTCCCATTAGCATGAGTGAATGGGATGGGAGTCGGGCGGGTAAGCCAGCAGCCGAATGTTTCATTAGCAGCGGCGGCGGCGGCGGCGGCGGGCGTCCGCTTGCCAGAGGGCGAGGCCCGACGCCAGAGGCAGCCAGCGCGGACGAGCACGCTCATCAGGGCCCCGCCATGCCCCGCCACAAAGCGCGCCACGCTGCGCCACGCCGCGTAAGCAAACACGTCGCGCACAGCAAGCGCATCAGCGAAGCGAGCCGCGCAGCGCCAGCGCTGCGCAAACGCGACGCCCTTCCGTCCGCGCGGGGCCGCCCCTGTCACGCCACGCCCCGCACCCGCCCTGTGCCGCCCTGGCCCACCCCTGCGTCGCCTAGCCCCCGCCCCGCCCCCGCCCCGCCCTACCCAGTCCCACTCTGTCCCGCTTCGGCCAGCCCCGCCCAACCCCACCCTGCTGCACCCTCCCCGTCCCGCCCCTCCCTTCACCGCTCTTCCCTGGACCGCCCCAAGCGACCCCGCCCTACCTGCCCCGCCCCAACCTGCCCCGCCCCAACCTGCCCCGCCCCAACCTGCCCCGCCCCAACCTGCCCCGCCCCAACCTGCCCCGCCCCAACCTGCCCCGCCCCAACCTGCCCCGCCCCAACCTGCCCCGCCCCAACCTGCCCCGCCCCAACCTGCCCCGCCCCAACCTGCCCCGCCCCCAACCTGCCCCGCCCCCCCCAACCTGCCCCCGCCCCAACCTGCCCCGCCCCAACCTGCCCCGCCCCAACCTGCCCCGCCCCCAACCTGCCCCGCCCCCAACCTGCCCCGCCCCAACCTGCCCCGCCCCAACCTGCCCCGCCCCAACCTGCCCCGCCCCAACCTGCCCCCCGCCCCAACCTGCCCCGCCCCAACCTGCCCCGCCCCAACCTGCCCCCGCCCCAACCTGCCCCGCCCCAACCTGCCCCGCCCCAACCTGCCCCCGCCCCAACCTGCCCCGCCCCAACCTGCCCCCGCCCCAACCTGCCCCGCCCCAAACCTGCCCCGCCCCAACCTGCCCCGCCCCCAACCTGCCCCGCCCCAATCTGCCCCGTCCCAACCTGCCCCGCCCCAACCTGCCCCGCACCAACCTGCCCCGCCCCAACCTGCCCCGCCCCAACCTGCCCCGCCCCAACCTGCCCCCGCCCCAACCTGCCCCGCCCCAACCTGCCCCGCCCCAACCTGCCCCGCCCCAACCTGCCCCGCCCCAACCTGCCCCGCCCCAACCTGCCCCGCCCCAACCTGCCCCGCCCCAACCTGCCCCGCCTCAACTTGCTCCGCCCCAAACTGCCCCGCCCCAAACTGCCCCGCCCCAAACTGCCCCGCCCCAAACTGCCCCGCCCCAAACTGCCCCGCCCCAAACTGCCCCGCCCCAAACTACCCCGCCCAAACTTGCCCCGCTCCAACCTCCCCCGCACCAACCTGCCCCGCCTCAACCTGCCCCGCCTCAACCTGCCCCGCACCAACCTGCCCCACCCCAACCTGCCCCGCCCCAACCTGCCCCGCCCCAACCTGCCCCGCCCCACCCTCCCCCGCCCCAACCTGCCCCGCCCCAACCTGCCCCGCCTCAACTTGCTCCGCCCCAACCTGTCCCGTCCCAAACCTGCCCGGTCCCGCTCCAACCAGCCCCACGCCGCCCCCAACCTGCCCCGCCCCGCCCCAACATGCCCTACCTCGCCCCGCACCACCCCGCCCTGCCCCGCGCCACCTCGCCTCACCCCGCGCTGAACCACTCCTCGTCACCCTGCCCCATCCTTCGCCCTCCCACCCCACCCCCGCGCTACCCCTCCCCAAGCCACTCCGCGCCGCCCCGGCACTGCCCCACCACGTCCTGTCCACCCTGACCCATCCTGCCCCAGGACCCCTATTCCGCCCGGTCCCACCCTGGCCCATCCTGCCTCGTTCTGAACCGCCCCGCGACTCCCCACCTCACCCTCTTTCACCCTGCACCGGTTCGTTCCACACTGTACCGCCCAGCCCCAAAATCCCCCCGCACCGCTCAGAGCTACATCACACGCCCCACGTCCTTCTACCCTCCTTAGCACAAACATAGTGAATCTCAAGTTGCGCCTCCCGCAATGCTTGGCTCCCGCACCGGCAAAACCCGCCCAGCCCCCCCACGCCCTCTTCACCCCACATGGTCCTAGCCACCGCACGTCACTTCACTATTCCGACATAGCTCCGAAGCTTCCTTACATCCCGTTTCTGCTCACATTCCCATGGTCTTCTACCCGCCAGACTCTCATAACTCTTTCCCCTACCCATGCCACTCTTCCCTTCTCCGCCTTTCCCCGTCCTTCCGCTTTGCCCCATTCCGTGGATCCTCTCTCACTATTCCAATCTCGACGCTACACGGCGCCATTCACCGCACTTGATGGCTGGCGCACCGTCAACTCTGGCTTCCGCCACCTACTTGCACGCACCCAACCCAATCCAACCCAACCCAATCCACCCCACCCCACCCCACTCCACCGAGCTGACCGCCATGCGCCCTGTCCACCCTGTCAGTCGCGCCAGGCCGCGTCGGGTCGGTTCGCATCGCGTCGCGTCGCGTCGCGTCGCGTTGCGCTACGCAGCGCCAATCAGCCCTGCCGCCCAATGAAACTGTCAAAACCAATTCAGCGCCCAGAGTACACAGGCGCCGCGGCCGCCTCCGCGTTCTGCCCCACCCCCACGCTCGTCCCGCACTGCCGCAGCATACTACATCGGCCCGCCCCACGAAGCACCTACAACCCACCATTCTCCATTCCTCAATCTGCCTCTCCGGTCCGCCCCACCTGCCACTCCCGGTCCCGTCCCATCTCGTCCCACCCCGGCCCGTCCCGTCCCGTCCCGACCCGTCCCGACCCCATCCCGCCCTGTCCCGTCCCGTCCCGTCCCATTCCACCCCTCGCCAAAATGCCACGGCATACTACAACCGGTCGGGCCCAAGTAACGCCGTCACCACCACCACCACCACCACCACCACAATCACCATCAGCTAGCATTCCCACTCCATCGTTCCTCCATTCGGCGTACCCCGCACCGCCCTGCCCTGCCCTGCCCCTCCTCAATATACCCCGCCCGTTCCGCCACGCCCCCTCACCGAACTGCCACGGCATAATACACCGGCCCGCCCCACACAGCACCTATAAACCACAATTCCGCTATTCCTCAACCCCGCCCCGTCATGCCCCTCCTGCCTGGGAACAGCCTGCTCCACCCCACCCCTCCCTGCCCCGTCCTGCTCCACCCCACCCCTCCCTGCCCCGTCCCGCCGCATCCCGCCCTTCACCGAACTGCCACGGTATACTACACCTGCCGGACCCACCACTAGTTAGCACCCACCACTAGTTAGCATCCCTATTCGACCGTTCCTCAACTCGACGAGCCCCACCACGTCCTGCAGCTCCTCGAACTGTTCTGCCCCGCCCCTCCACGCCTCGACCTATCCCGCCCCGCCCTTTACCGAACTGCCACGACATACTACACCGGTCGGACCCATATAGCGCCGAACTACCACTAGTTAGAGTTTTCATTCCACCGTTCCTCCACTCGACGTACCCCGCCACGTCCTGCCCCACCTCGAACTACCCCGCCACTCCCGTCGCCGAACGGCCACGGCATACTAAACCAGTCCGACCCATGCAGCACTACCACGAGTTAGTCCCCATTCAATTCGGCGTACCCGTGCCCCTCCTCGAACGGCCGACCCAACCGCACGCGACACTGCCTGTACCTCCATTAGCCAGCACGCTCCCACCACACCACACCATTTCCTAATTCGGCGTTCTCCACTTCGTCCAACCCAGGCGAGCCATTCCCCACTTCCCGCTCCGACATTCCCGATATTTCTTGGGCCGACATTCCCCGAGAAGTCATTTCATACCCGACATTCCTCGATCTCACATTCCCGGACCCGACACGCCTGCGCCACGAAATTCTCCTTTCCGCCATTCCCTGCCTCGCCAATTCCATCCCCCAAAACTCCCAGCTCCTCCAATCCCCCTTCAGTCGCTGTCAGGAGGATAACTTTAGCTGTCGGTTGCTCTGATCGGTAGTTTCCTGTGGTTTCCCCGATCAACACCAGGTAAATGCCGGAGCAGTACCGTAACAATCGGGCCACGGACCGCGCGCGATCGCACCTTCCTCTTCCTTGTCCTATCCTCACCCCTTACACACACACTTACACTAACATGCACTACACTATCACACATGCCGGAAGACTCATCAGGAGCTAAGAACGTCTCCCGGCCGGGGTGTAACCCAGCTGGTGAATGATACCTGGTAGGGGAAAATCCCGCTAGCTGACGGTAGGTCGGCACCGGATATCGGCATACAGCGGAGGAAAGAGCACCGCCACCTCCTGAGGGAAAACATGCATTACACTTACGGAACTAGTGTACCCTGGTAGTTGACTTGCCCGGAAACACCAATCAGTCAATCAATCAGTCACCAGTCACCAATCAGTCAATCAATCAGTCAATCAATCAGTCAATCAATCAGTCAATCAATCAGTCAATCAATCAGTCAATCAATCAGTCAATCAATCAGTCAGTCAATCAATCAATCAGTCAATCAATCAGTAAATCAATCAATCAGTCAATCAATCAATCAGTCAATACAATCCCCTCCCCGACATTCAGCCCCACTGTCCTGGGAGCTTCGAGGCAGCGGAGGGTAAATGCCGGAGCATTTACCCTCCGCTGTGCCAGTGTTGCCAGTTTTACAACCTGGTTGTTGCTCGCCCGCCCGTGCCTCATTTGCGCCCTCGTGCGCCGCGACGTCAAAATATGGAGTCACCTGCGCGCCGCCCGGGCGTGTGCGCTGCAAACACGGGAGGAAGCTTCTCGAGTATTGACGTTGCCGCTGTGTGGTGTTTCGCGACGCGAAACAATTATGAGATTGTTCACTGCGCGGCAGCAAGGTTAAAGCGTGTTCCGAAGCAGATGTCCATATTTAAATGGGGTCGTGTTCTCGTAACGTTGAAATACTGCCACAGAAATATGCAATGACAATTCAATCCCATTTGCACTTCAAAGCCAAACGTCAACGTGTCCTACGAGCAAGCATGGCAATTTTCAAACGTTTTGTGTTTAAATACGTCAGTAAAGTATCAATATAGTGAATACGTCTGCAAAATGATTGTTAACTGTCCATCGGTTGTATGTGTTGCTTTTCTAGAAACTCAAAGAGTTAATGATTACGGAAAGAGTTCTACAATGAAAAATTGGCTCTTTTATGTTTTGAAAGCCATCTAATATCGAATTACATCGAGGATATCTAAATAACCAAATGTTATCTGTGAAAAAGATGATAAAGTTTCGCCATTTCAGAAACGCTCAAACGACATTTTCTCAAACCGACATTTTCCAAAGAAAAATCGAACCTAGAACCAGCTTTTACACGTCAATAATATTTTCATACTAAATACTACAATAAACTCATACATTAATTCTGTTACTAGGGATCCGAAACATTGAAAAAATATTTAAAAAACAAATTTTAGGCGCCAATAGTTAGTAGCAAGGAAGACAATGGGCTAAAAAGGAAAAGATTAGCAAAGAACTAATACGAGAAAGGAGAACAAGATTTCATGAACAAGAACATGTTATTTTGCGCCACATGGAATATTAATTCCTTTTGGCTAGATATGAATTTACTACATAAGGGATTTCATATACTTTTCAACAATTATTGTATCTCAACAAAGAAGGTAGTGCAGGTTTACATTCTCCTACAACCTATAGTTCTATTTCCAGATCTTTATTAAGATGTGCATCGTGTCTTCCATCGGCGTAACGATGACTATTTTTATCAAGAGCTCCGCTGCGAACGAACGGCAACGGCGCCCGTGTCCGCCCCCCGGCGCCAGGGCAATAAGGAGAGTAATTGGCGCTCTGCAAGGGAGGCGCTCGGGTGACCTTTGACAGTCCGGCCCTCCCGCCCACCTCCCCCGCGCAGCCCCTGCATTGCTATTGCCTTTCGGCCAAGCCCTTCCGTCACAACCCCTCCCCGCACCCCTCGCCCTTTAATCGCATATCACTTCGTTCTTTCTTCACCACTCCGTCTTCAGTCGCCGTCTGTAGGAGAAATCTAGCGGCCGGCTGTTCTGAGCGGTAGTTTTCCGTGTTTTTTCCGATCAACACCAGGCGAATGCCGGAGCAGTACCCTAAAAACAGGCCACGAACCGCGCGCGATCTTTCCTTCCTCTTTCTTGCCCTATCCTCACTTCACACATGCTTACACTAACATGCACTACACTACCTCACATGACGGGAGACTGCTCGGGAGGTTGGAGCCTGTCAGGGCTGTGGCGACGCCCCGCTGGTGGGAGATACCTAGTTGAGGGGAACCCCGCTAGCCAACCCCGCCGGATATCGTGAAAAACGTGCACTACACATATGGGACTAATGACTTCGGTAGTCGCTCAGAATCACTAACACACAACGAAACCATTCATCAACGTCGGTCTTTTCATCGCCATTTCCATCCCTTCTGCAACCTTTCCTTGCCAATCGCTCGTCCTTCCCTCACCTTGACTTTCTCACACATCCTCACTCTCTCCGAGTCCTTTCATCGTCCTCACTCACTTCCAACGCTGTGATTTCGTCCCATTTCAACACACTCTACAATTGGCTCATGTAACCTTCGTGCTTATTCTCTTCCTCTCTTTGATGTCTTCCCTTTCGCCATCATGTCGTTGCGCTCTCGGTACGCTTTCGACAATCTACCGCCTTTCCCTCGTTCTGTCACCCAGTCTCAGCTGCCACGCGTCCATCTCACCCCCTCGCTTGCCGCTCCGCTTCCATGTCACACAGCTCCCTGCAGCTGTCCCACCGGCCTCCGGCCGCCGGCTCTCAGTAATCATTCCCTCTTCTGCGACCTGGCCGCAACCATATCGACATCGTCCCTCCCTCTCTCTCGCTCACTCTCTCGCTCTCGTCCTCTCTCTCGCTCTCGTCCTCTCTCTCGCTCTCGTCCTCTCTCTCGCTCTCGTCCTCTCTCTCGCTCTCGTCCTCTCTCTCGCTCTCGTCCCTCTCTCTCGCTCTCGTCCTCTCTCTCGCTCTCGTCCTCTCTCTCGCTCTCGTCCTCTCTCTCGCTCTCGTCCTCTCTCTCGCTCTCGTCCTCTCTCTCGCTCTCGTCCTCTCTCTCGCTCTCGTCCTCTCTCTCGCTCTCGTCCTCTCTCTCGCTCTCGTCCTCTCTCTCGCTCTCTCTTTCTCGCACTCTCTTTCTCGCACTCTCTTTCTCGCACTCTCTCTCACCCTCTCTCTCTCCCTTTCCCTCCCTCTCTCTCCCTTTCCCTCCCTCTCTCTCCCTTTCCCTCCCTCTCTCTCCCTTTCCCTCCCTCTCTCTCCCTTTCCCTCCCTCTCTCTCCCTTTCCCTCCCTCTCTCTCCCTCTCCCTCTCTCTCTCTTCCAGTTTCAATCGCCCTCGCTGCGTCTGCCCCTTCCAAATCCGTTTCTCGTCACGCGGTCCGCCTCCTCCGGCGTCGCCTCTTTCCCTCTACTCTCTGCTGACGGCTCGGGCCCCGAGGAGGCTGCTAGCTGAGAGGAAAGGCCGGGGAAGGGAGGAAAGGGGGACGGGTCGAAGCCGCAGCCGTCTAGCAAAGTGGCGCGCGAGACGAGGGGGACGACGTCTTGTCGGACCGTCACCAGAGTTCGCCCAACTTTTCAATTTTGTTTCTTGGAGCGAAAAATTGAAAATGGGATGCGGCGGCGGGAGCGGCCGCGTGTTGTTTCCGCGTAATGGAGAGGCGCCGGAGGCTGGGAGACGGGGGCGGGGGAGGGCGCGCTGGTGAGAGACGGGACGCGGCCGCTGGGCGTCGAGAGAACGACGGGGCAGTGGAAGGGGGCGGATGTCTGGCATGCCGGCAGCGGAGGGGAGCGGCGGCGTGCCGATGTCGCCAGCCCGACGGTCGCCCCGCCCCCTCCCCCGGCACCCCGCCGACACCACGGGCGCCGACGGTCGTTTTTTCTCGAGCACGCCCCGCCCCTTCCCTCCACTCCCCGCCCCACCCCCTGGGGGGTCTCCGCCGCGCCGCCGGCAGTTATCGTCGGGCGCGCCGGCGGCGGCGCCCGCGACGAGGGGACTGTGTAATTATATCCGTAATCAAGGGGCTTTAATGGCGGAGCCCGGATAAGAGAAACGGGCGGAGACGACGCCCGTTGACCAATGGGAGGCGGCCTCGTAAAACATTCTTTATCTGGAAGCTTCTCTCTATGCCCACCCATCCGTCCGGGCGCCGCTGGCTGCCTCGGCCGTCGGGGCCGTGCGGGGCGCATCTGCAATGACACGCCCCGCCCCCTCCGCTGGCAGTGCGTGCGACGAAATTGTTTTCATCGGCGTCTCTGTCGCTGGTTGGCCCGCTTGTTGCTGCGCTCCGCCGACAGCGCGTGGGGCTGTTACGGCTTCTTCCGCCAGAGGAAACGGCTGCTTCCTCGCCGACTCGTTTAAAACCGCCCCGAATCAGAAAAGCTGTGGTAATCCCTTTTTTTAAATTGAATTACTAATTCAAACTAATTACAAACACAATGCGTTTCATATAGTTGATGAAAATCAAACAATGGCACGACTTTTCAGCTATGTAAAATATGAGAATAATTAGAAAATCGTTCGTAAATTAGGAGAAGAACACTACTTTTTAAAAGCGATGACCACCACTTTTCTCTAATATTTTTGTTACAGCAACAGGTTCCAATTACAGATAGTATATTCTGAGTGGAAAATATCTTCAAATTTAAAAGTCCATACAAAAGGTAAAATTTTATCACATGCCAGTATTTATTACTCAGTTGTAGTTAATTCTTACAAAAAATGGAAAGTTCGCTCAGGATTACATTAAAAGGACATCACGAAAAATTATATTAACAGCACAAGAACTACTGGGTAGAATTCAATACCATTTTTACCTTGGTTTACAACGCTTATCGTGTACGGTGTTCGTATTTAACAGCATGCAGTAGTTAGTCTAGAGTAATTATTATTTTCGAATAAAGGAAAGAATGTCACTTGCAATACATCCAGGCATCTTATGACTGTGCGGGGCGGGCGTTAGTGGGGGGGGAGCGGGACCATACGAAGAAGCATGAGACCAGATGCGTGGATGTGGGAAGGGTAGGGTGGTAGCGTTAGTGTAGGAGGGATAGTGTAGGAGGGGTATTGTGGTGGGATAGTGTGGGAGGGTTGAGGCGAGGCGTGGCACTGCAGGGTGAATATGTGAATAAAAATGACTCCTTTTCACACTTCAGATAGAATTTATACGTTTTCCTGTCTAATCAATGATTCCAATAAATACTGCGACACCACAAGATACGGCAGATATTCCGTTAATAAAGCAATTAAACACTCAAAATAAAAAAAAGAGCTCCAGTTCAATGAAGTCGAAGGGAGGCGCCTGCAGCACGTGGAGGCGAAATCGCTACGCAGCTCCTCGAAGAGAGTGTAGAGTGGAGAGAGGAGGAGAGGGTGTATGCGTCCGATCGAGCGGTGGGTGATGATTGCGGGAGGGGGGGTAAGGCGGGTGAGCGGGGTGCATGGGGTGGAGCGCGCGGCGAGTGGTGTGGGAGAGAGGGTGTGGGCGAGGGGTGAGGGGTGCGGACAGCGGAAGGCTGGAGGGGAGGACGGGAGGGAGGGCGAGGTACATGTAATGGCGGGGAGCGCGAGGTGCATGGCGTGGTGCGCGCGGCGAAGGGTGCGGGACAGAGGGAGTTGGCGAGGGGCGAGGGGAGGGGGGCAGCAGAGCGAGGGACGGGAGGACGGGAGCGAGGGCGGGGTGCGCGAGGTGCATGGGGTGGAGCGCGCGGCGAGGGGTGCGGGCCAGAGGAAGTTGGCGAGAGGCGAGGGGCGAGGGGCGAGGGGCGAGGGGAGGGGGCAGCAGAGCGAGGGACGGGAGGACGGGAGCGAGGGCGAGGGCTGGAGATGGCGGCGGGATGCAGAAGAGGGGCCTGAAGATGGGGGTGGGGGGCTGGGGAAGGGCGCGAGGGTGGGCTGCGGGGTGCGGGGCGTGGGGGCGGGGTGCGGGGCGTGGGGGCGGGAGCGGGGAAGCAGTGCGAGGGTGGGGTGCGGAGCCCCGGGACGGGGCGCTGGGCGTCGGAGTGGGGCGCGGGGAGTGGGGCGCGAGGCGCGGGGCGCGGGCGCGGGGCGCTGGCGTGGGACGTGGAGCGAGGGGCGGGGTGGGGCGCGGGGTTCAGGCCGCGAGGCACGGGGCGCGGGGCGCGAGGTGTGGGGGCGTGGCGAGGGAGAGGGACGCGAGGGTGGGGCGCGCCCATGGATCGCGGGCCGCGGGGAGCGGGCAGCGGTGGCGCGCGTGCCGGCATCTGCAGCCGAGGCCGGGCTGCGGGGCGATCACTGCGGCGCGGGATGGCGTGGCGTGGCGTGGCGTGGCGTGGCGTGGCGTGGCGTGGCGTGGCGTGGCGTGGCGCGGCACGGCGGGAGATTGAGCGGCGCCGCGCTGGAATTCCGGCTGGGGAACGCACTTTCAGCCGCCCACATTCGCCAGCAGATCGCTGCCAGACAAAACTCTTCGCTTCTATCACACACGAATATCCATAGCATAATGTGTGGAGAAGCTGTTGAATATTTCAGGTTGAATGAGTGAGACTTGATTCCGCGGGCGTCAGTTCCTTCGATTCTTTATCCCGTAGAAAAGGAGTTCTTGTTTAATTTCGGTACGTGGTGGCGTTCTTCCCGAACTGCAATGTAAGATGCGGCGTCGATTACATGTCGGCTTACCGGATTTCCAATTCCAGGAATCTCCCACCAGCGGCCCTGACCGGAGAAAGTTCAAGCTTCCGTTTGGTCGTGTGTAGTAAGTGTAAGGGAAAGAGGAAGGCACAGGAATGGAAAATAAAATATAGCGTTTTTGTTAGGGCAATTGCCTCACATTCGCTTGGAATCGACTGGACGAAAGCTAAGAAACGATCCACCCTTTCTCTTCCAGACAGTGGAAGTCGTTAGCATCGGCCCAACAACGTTGCTGGAGCTGAAGGTCGGAACATGAACCTAGGACATCTCTGACTGTAACTTTTATTTGTGAACTCGCAATATTATACGATAAATGAACTCCTGTGAGTCACTTTTACAGGGGTTTGTTTTCAAAGTTGTTTGTTTCCGCCAATGACCTTGACCTTCAATGACTATGTTTGTGCAGATTTTAAATATCAAAGTATTTCTTTCAAAATTGTTTGTTGTTTTGCGATCTGCGCGTACTTCTTGAGAGACAAAATATACTGATATCTTTTAATTTTAGGATAATTTACCAAAAAAACGTTGCCCGCGTATTCAAAATACTTTGCTGAAAGGTTCTTATTCATTTAATAATATCACATTATATTTACTAATTACATCTTTTCATTATATTAATTTTCTTCACCTTTGTTACTATATGGTATGTAGAAAATATACTTTTGTAATTTTAGCACCTCCACACATTATCTTGGTCGTATATGGGACATCTACTTTATTATGCTTTTTATCTTTCGATTTATCTGTTTTTGTAAATACGGTGATTAAGTAGTGTCAATATAAACAGCCAGCTCTGTTGATACATATGTACTGCATCGAGGAGGGTTCAGTCGATCTGGATCCAATCGCGGAGAGTGCACGCCGATCGACTTGTGAACCGGAAGGGAGTGGGGGGCGGAAGGGGGCGGGGTGGGGTGGACACGACGAAGGCACAAGGGCAACGGCACAGGCAACGGACTGCTACACACACAGCAAGGGGAAGAACTACGAGATAAAACCCTTCCTGAAATAAAATACAATTCATCTTAATGCCGCGCGATTAGTTTATTCATATCTTTAGAGAGTTGCTTGGGTTCATTGAAATAATTTTGCATTATAACGGTCTAAAATTAGCGTGGCCTAAAGATATTGATTATATACATTCAATTAAATGCATTTTTCAGATATTTGTTCATGAATTAATTTGCGTACTTGCAAATTGGAAAAATCTATAGGCGAGGCGTACAATCAATCCATTATGCCACTTGAAACGTGCGCATTCTATTTCGCTCTACGCGCCGGACTGGCATTAGCCTCGGCAGATGACCTATGACAGCCCTGAAATAAAAAAATCTGGATCGAAAAAACACCTGCCTAAGAACCTCCATCGTTAACATGACAATTTAACTCAAGAAATTAACGCTAATAGCATTTAAAAATATATTTGTTAAGCACAAATTAAGGCCGTTATCAAAGAAAAATCTATCGTCATTTCCTACTGCTCTTTTTCTCCTTCTTACTTCTAGGCAATCGCAAGCTGCGATAGAACATACTAGGAGATGTGCACTGAAAGTACGCGTTCTTATATTATAATTAATACTGGACGCAATCTGAAATTCTGCGGGGCAAAAATTCATTAATCAAATAGTTTTATAAATTACCAATCATGCGTGCAAAATTTTCAGATAAAATCCTCGTCGCAAGCCCACAAGAATATTTATCGCAAATAATCAATTCACACGTGATTATATACATGATTTTGAAAAAAAGGTCGAAATTACGAAATCAAAATTTGCAAAATGTTACATAAAATTTCCTAAACGTCAGTTTAGCCGCAAATGTCCTCATCACCAATATTCGCCAGTTTAGCCGCAAATGTCCTCATGACCAATATTCACCAGTTTAGCCGCAAATGTCCTCATCACCAATATTCACCAGTTTAGCCGCAAATGTCCTCATCACCAATATTCACCACTTTAGCCGCAAATGTCCTCATCACCAATATTCGCCAGTTTAGCGGCAAATGTTCTCATCACCAATATTCGCCAGTTTAGCCGCAAGTGTCCTCATCACCAATATTCGTGTCTGGATCTCCTCCCGAAAGCAGATTCCGTCAGGCGCTGCGCTGCCGTGTCTGGCTGCACCCCTCCTTTCACCGCGCCACACAGCACACCGCTGCGCGCCACCTGCGCTCTCTCATCCCACGTGCGTGCGTGCGTGCGTGCGTGCTTGGCGGCGCCGTTTACGGGGTCGGGATTATGGCGCGGCGTCCCCAACGGATATTGATTGCGCGTCGCCCACGAGAGACGAGACGAAGGCGCTTTTTTTTGTTGCCTGTCCGCTCGGATTTGCGCGCAGAATTCATAGCACTACACGCGAGATTACCCCCGACAAAACGGCCTCTCACGCGCCGCGGCTACGACATTAAGATTTCCATAAATATCGTCTTCCCCGCTCGAAACGCGCGAGGAACATGGACGTTGGGATCATGAATTTTTTTCGGAATGAAAAGAAGAAAAACGACTACTTTACGCAGTTTATTGCTTGTCGATAAAAAGCGGGGTTCGGGTTTTGAAGTGTTTGAATCTTGAAAAGCATTCAACTTTCGAAAACGGTTACCATTCATTAAGAGTTAAAAATATTAAATATCTACTATTTACTTTCTCACCTACCAAGTATTTTTCTAATTAAGAGAATTGTAACTTCGAGGCACAAAACTGCGATTATACGACAAAAAATGTTGTGGGTTCCTGATATCCAAAAACAGACTAATATTGCTTCTAAATGTAGCAAATTAGTTAATCTATTATAGAATTCACGTTTTCTGTATCGTTGATAAGGAAAAATTTGTTTATGACAAAGCCTGCCTGTGACCAACTGTAGCACTTACACCATTCAGACGATTTTTTCCACAACTGGCATTACTCGATCAACTGCCAATTGTGTTTCTTTACATTATGTCTCAATAACATTTTCAAAACTGGCTTCAAAGGTTTAAGTTTTTTTCTGTAGAGCAAAGTGTGCTTAAGCGCGTATAAAATCTTTGGAGTATGTTTTGGACCCTACCCGGACAAAGTGCACTTTAGCTAACACGTGTTTATGGTAGGAGTAATACGTTACAGGGTCCAGGAATAGCAGATATGGTGTAATAAAAAAGGATCAGACCATTGGTAACAAGTTTATAAGGCTAAATAGAGACAGGGTGTGCAGTTTCGATTTCCACTTTATCAGTCGTAAATTTATAATTACACGATACTACCTATCCCAAAAGTAACCTCAAAATATATCACGTCCTTCGCTACGTATTTCCGAGTTCGGGCGGTTAAGATCCGAATTCGGATCTTCGCAATTTACATAAAGCAACCTTGTGACAGTGGAGCTCATCATTTTCTAAACATTTTTATGCGAAAACACTTCTCGGGAAACACCAATGACGCCTCACCGACGCACCACCACTTTATTTTAGCCAGAACCTTGTGATCGATGATAACAGCATCCTGGTGATAAAAGAAATTATCCGATCATCGTCATTCACCAGCTTTATACAAGCTGAATAATATTTAAATTAACAGATTAATTTTAAAATCAATCATTTTTAGGAACTTAGCTGAAACATACGTACATAAGTAATCACAATTTTCAGAGCAAATGTCATATGAAATAAATCCAAAGTGTCTATTGTCAATTTAAATATAAATATAAATGAAAAGATATCCATAAGAAGTAATTATGAATAACATTATTAATATGAACGTCTTATACATCATAATGCTATTGCAAACATGATTCATTGACTAAATTTTCACTATTTGCAGGAATATATGACCATAATTCACTATATTACCATATTTTCGCTAATGCATTGTCAGCCTCGATCTCTCAAAATTTATAAAATTTTAAATTAAGCAGAGAGACTTTTTAATTCTTATTTGGCAACAAATAGTGTTGTATATTTTTTACTTGCCTATTAAAAGTATCAGTACATGACGCGAAAATGATTGTAAAAATGAAAGATAAAATTATAAATTTCTAGCAAATATTAAAAAGTTATTAACTCTCAGTATTCATTTAAATTCAATTCGGAAACATTTCCGTTACTATTTCTGAATATACACAAAAGGCAAGCCGCATCAAATAATGACAAGTTTTTTTAAATACAGGAAGAAAAGAAAATGTTAATTTCGAAGACATATCACCGTCAAAACATATTGCCTTTTGGCCTAGAGTTTATACGTTTTCATACGTTGATTAGTAATGGTCAATATGGGAATAAAATCGGGATTTGTAATTTTTTAATTATATTTAAATAATGCCAGCAAATATTGTTCTCAGATTTGTTTACATCTGATATTATTTTACCGTAAGCCTCAAATAATGTTATTTATAGAACTAAATAACAACAAAAAATCAGAAATAATCAATGAGAATTGAATGTAATAGAAAATACACGTAACTTCTGAGTGCGATATACTTCAATAAAGTCGCCAATATTATGTATCAATTAAGCACAACATTAATCAAACAAAAACTGACAATTTACTTGTTTCGAAACGTTTTCAAAATTGTACCATACAAATATCCACGAGTACATGCATTCGTGGCTTTAAAATATCTCGTTTCCATCGCCTTAGAGACTTTCGTCGTGGGTAAACTATTAATAAATTGTCACAGCTCTTGAACGGATGTAACCATCTCGATGGCAGATCGCTCTGCAAGAGTCTCCTGAACAATCCTTCCGCTTAAACCCTCTCTTGAGGTGCAGGGCGAGCGGCGCGCGAGCAGACGGCACGGCAGCAGGCGCGGGGGCGGGAGCGGGGGCGGGGGTGGAGGTGGGGGCGGGGACGGCAGACACGCGGAGTCTGCGCGGGAGCCGCCCGCCGCATCCGTATCGCTCGCCCCATTAGAGGATTACAGACATTAAGACAAGCCTCTTGTTAGCAAGTTTCCGCCCGGCTAGATTGCGAATAGGCGCCGCGTCGCCCTCCGCCACCGCCACCGACACCCCCCCTACAACGACGACCCTTCCACGTATGCCGCCGCCGCCACCGCCACTCCTACCACAGTACTTCTCGATGCTATCGCCACCGCCGCCTCCATCTTCACAACCATCAAAGCCCCTATCCACCGTCCACCACCTCCATCACCACTCCTACCGCCTCCACCATCGCAATTCTCAATGTTATCGCCAACGCCACCGCGGTCCCCACCGTCTCCACAACTATCAAAGCTCCTACCACTGTCACCATCGCAATTCTCGATGTTATCTCTACCACCACCGCCGCCCCTACTCCGCATCTCCACAACCACCAAAGCTCCTACCGCCGCCATCATCGCAATCCTCGATTTTATCTCCCCTACCACCACCACCACTACCATTCCTACTACCTCCACCATCGCAATTCTCGAAGTTATCTCCACCGCCACCGTCGCTCCCTCCATTTCCACAACTATCAAAGCTACTACCGCCGCAATTCTTGATGTTATCTCCTCCACCACCGTCGCACCCTCCATCTCTACAGCCACCAAAGCTCCTACCGCTGCCACCATCGCAACTCTCGATGTTATCACCACCGCCGTCGCCATCATCTCCACAACCACCAAAGCTCCTACAAATGTCACCTCTGCAATTCTCGATGTTATCACCACCACAGCCGCCATCATCTCCACACAACCAAAGCTCCTACCGTCGCTACCATCGCAATTCTTGGTGATATTCCCGGCACCATCTCCACAACTACCAAAGCTGCTACCGCCGCCACCATCGCAGTTCTCGATGTTATCGCCACTACCGCCACCATCTCCCCCTCCACCACCACCACCACCACTACTATCTCCTTTAGCATTACCATTTCCATCGCAGTTCATCCCCAGCTCCCGCATCGCCGCCGGAGACTTTCCTAATTACCCCCGCCCGCGCGCTGTGTGGCATCCACGCACCTGCACGCGCCGCGCCACGCCCCGCCCCGCCGCCTCCACCCCCTCCGCCGGCGGCTGCGGGAGGCGACGTGAGCAGCTTTCTGCTGATGAGAGCGCGCGCTGCCCCCCGCGCGACCCCACTCGCAGCCACGTGCTCGCGACGGTTGCAATTCAGGTTAATTATTACGATTACCTCTGCTTTCATTGCTTCAGTTTCTCGTACTGGATTCTACGAAACATTAATTTTCTTTAGTTACTACACTTATTGTATACCTAATTAGAAATGCATGTTTAGAAATTTACATTTTTTTGGTGTATAAATACGTTTCCACCGTAATTAATTCTTTCAGTTTACTATAGTACTTGACGTTCTTAGAAACTACCATATTCATTTGACAGTACCTCTTAACAGTTAATCAATCCCACGCTTAAAATGAGGAGATTGAACCTTGAGTCATTAATATCTATAGTTTGGTTTAAAGGTTTTCAGTATGGAAAGAATCATACAAAATTTTACTGTGAGAAAGATTCTTATTTTGCCCAGGTAATTAAAATACGTTCCCTGCCACCATTACAGCAACTAGTGCATAGCGAGAGTCCAGTAAGTACTCCACCGCTGCTCCGAGCCACAGGTATTTTTTTAACAAACTGCTACATCAAATAGACACATGGATCAAGTCTGAAATGTTTGGTTTAGTTCACGGTGTTTCAAAATATTGTAACTGTTGAATTAGAAAAATAAATGTTACAGTAAGAAAAAATCAATAATTTGTTACATCAACATGCTTTTCGAAAAACAACGGTGACGCTGCGATCCTCAGTTTCAACGATTAACGTAAAACATCATTGGGTCCAGCTAAAGACACATTTCCGTGCATTCTACTTCTAAATATCACGCTCAATTATCACGCGCAACGACTACTGCTTCTAAAGCGGCTCCTTCATTAAAAACTCGCATTCCACACATACTGGTTTCTCGTGTTCTCTACATGTTGATAAAACATCTCACATCCAGGCCAGCCTCTCACTAAACGCCTTGCATCTTACGCCAAAGCGCACGTTCTCCCACACCCTTCGTTCCATTCCGCGGCTTCGGAATGATGGACAACAAGGCGTTGTTAACTACAATCATTGCCTATCATTCTGAATTGAATTGAATTGAAGCCTTATTTTACGTGGCGAGACTCAGGCTGTGAGGCCTGCTCTTCCATCTGATCGCGCAAATTTCGCTACGCTCCTTTTACCAACTAGCGGAGAAAGGAGGTATTTCATGGGCGAGAAATAGGCGATTTGAATTTAGCTCAGAGGCGTCATGCAAGTAACTCTACTAACATGGGACAGCCGGTTTTACTTCCGCTCCGAAGGAATGCGTACGAAGAATTTTTTCGCCTTTAAAAATTCACGGCTTCGATCGAGCAGGTTTGAACCCGCCAACTTGGGTACAACAGTCCGATACGCTAACCGTTTCACCACAGCCGCGCGCAAATGATGTTCCATGTACAGAATCCTCAGTCACAAATGCTCGGCTGAATGAGGCTCTGCTGGAACACATAGCAAACGGACGTGCGTGTCAGCCTGTGTGAAGAAAAGGGATTGAAGCAGCGGCGAAGTACGAGGAGTCTAAAACTGTTGGTCCGAGATACGTCCAACTCATGGGTTACCGTTTGGTTATATACCATTTGTTCGTTGCTTGTTTTTTCGTACAATTCTCGTGAAATGAATGAGTGCAGCTCATAACGCTGTACCGCCTCCACAGAACTGCGTTGGTGCCTAGCTCTTCGGATCTCTTTTTTTACCGGGAGAGGTGGCTCAGGGCATCAACTGAGGCGGCGGCGATGGTGTAACGGTTAGCGTACCGGACTGTTGTACCCAAGTTGGCGGGTTCAAACCCGATCGAAGCCGTGGAGTTTTAAGGGCGAAAATATCCTTCGTACGCCTTCCTTCGGAGGGATAGTAAAGCCGGCTGTCCCATGTTAGTAGATTTACTTGCATGTAAAAGATCCTCAAGCCTAAATGACGCCTCTGAGCTAAATTCAAAATCGCCTATTTTCTCGCCCAAGAAATACCTCCTTCCTCTGCTAGTTGGTGAAAGGGGCGTAGCGAAATTTGAGTGGTCAGACGGAAGAGCGGGCCTGATGGCCCGAGTCTCGCCACGTAAAATAAGGCATTAATTCAATTCAATTCAATTCAACTGGTGACTGCAGTTCTGCTCCCTGCCCGGTCACTGCACTCTGACCGGGAGGTCCTATGTTCGAGTCTCGACGGTGGCAGGATTTTCGACACTAGCTTGTCAACTAGGTCGAATTCAGCCCCTGTCTGGAGAAGAATTCCAGCAACGGGCTGCTCTGGTTGGTAGTTTTCCCTGATTTCTCCGATCAATACCACACGAATGCTCGAGCCCTCCTAACAAAGGGACCACGGAACCCAGGCGAACTCACCTTTCTCTTCCTTGCGCTATCCTCACACCCTACACACACACACACACACATACACACTAACATGCGCTACACTACCACACGCCGGGAGACCCGTCAGGAGCTAGAAGAGTGTCCCGGCTGGGGCGGTGCCCCAATCGTGGGAGATACCTGGTTGGGAAAACCCCCGATAGCCGACGGTAGTTCGGACCGGAAATAAGAATTTTTCTGCCGAAAATTCGCCTTTTTTCGAAGCTCTCTCATACAACTTTGCTATCTGACGAAGTAAGTGTGAGAAAGTAAAATCAGTTATCCCCAAGACATTGGCAGACTGCCATTTTACACAATTTTTACATGTTTACATGTGTACATGTTATGTTTCTCTAAAATAACACTAAATAGACACAAAATAAAGAATCTAGAGACGATCACGAATCACATATGCTTACCTGAAAGAGGTTCTTTTCCTAAATACAAACCAAACGGACAAGTGTGACAACCTTATTGGCGAAAGGCTGAATTCGGTATTGATGTTAATGCCATTTGTTTGTAGAAAGCTTTTAATACCTTTCACGTTAATTGTACGAGAGCAGTACCTTCACAGAACCGCGTTGGCTGCTATTCATTCGGATCACGCCCGTGTTTCCCCACTCCTCCTTTTGTTCTCCCTTCTACGCCTACCGTGGTGTTTCGGCGGACGAGCGGGTTGGCAAGAACGCTGACGGCGAAAGCGGCGCGGGGGAGGGGGGGCGTCGGCAAACGGGCGGGCGGCAGTGACGGCGGCAATGACGGAAGCGGCACGCGGGCTGGCGACGGCACGCAGGCTGGCGGTGGCAAGCGGGCGGGCGGTGGCAAGTTGGCGGTGGCAAGCGGGCGGGCGGGCGGGCGGGCGGGCGATTGGCTAGGCAGTTGGTGGCAGCGGGCAAGCGAGCGGGTGGCGCCAGTGGGCGGACGAGCGGTTGGCGGCGGCGAGCGGCGGACGGCGGGTGGGAGGGCGGAGGGCGGAGGGCGGAGGGCGGAGGGCGGAGGGCGGAGGGCGGAGGGCGGAGGGCGGAGGGCGGAGGGCGGAGGGCGGAGGGCGGAGGGCGGGGGGCGGAGGGCGGAGTGCGGAGGGCGGAGTGCGGAGGGCGGAGCGCGAAGAGCGGGTGGCGGGTGGCGGGTGGCAGGTGGCGGGTGGGGCGGCTGAGGGTAAGGGGGGGGGGGGCTAGCGCACGTCCGGGTGTTCGACGTGCTCCCGTCCGTCTTGATGGACGCCGCTTCCTGTCCCGGGCTCCTTAGTCTTGACAAATGACGCGTGAAATCAGGCGGCCGTGCGCGCGGGGCCGCCGCATGTTCGCAGTAATTGGTTAATACGTCTCCGCGCCGCGCAATGGATCGCAGCGGCAGGCCGAATTCGTGCAGCCCGGCACGGGGGCGACAGCCTCGTGGCGCACGGCGAAGGGGGGGGGGGCATCGATCCCATGACAGGGCGCCTGTACCAACTGGTAATATGAATTTAGTTTGCACAAGGACAAGCTCCTACCAGATGATTCACAGTTTGCATATACTATCAGTTAATCAGTTACGTCCCATAACATACATTTATGCTACTAACCAAACAAGTGGTTTTAATGAATAATGTGACGAAGCTCTTGTTGTTATAGTTTTTTAATAAGATTATCAAATTGAACTATTTTAGAAAATAAGTCACTTAAATATATATTTTTGTACCAAAAAGTGTTTGATTTCAGAAAAGATCTATGACAAGTTCTACATAGTAAAGAATCAGCATGCTGAGAACATTTTTTTGAGCGTTAATACAATATCTGAATTGGTGGGGTTCCTGTCTGTGTTTTTTACATTGTGACACCTGCTGGAAAGGATTGCCGTCTGCTACTCACTGTTAAAATCTCTTCGGTCCACCATTCGTAAAAATTCTTTTTACTCAATAGGTGGAGAACGGAAATTGTTTTCGGATTCTTTCAAAACACTCTCAGAATAGTTTCAAAAAATAATTTTGGGAGGGGAATATGCAACAAAAAGCATATTTGAAGGGGTGATCGATATTTTATTTGATTTCCCCCCACAAGACAAGTCTACTCTCACGTCTTACAGAAGGATCTTTTGATAATAATCTCAAAACAATCCAGAAACAACGTGTTTTTGTGCCGTGACCGCTGATGAAATTCATAAATTGATCAAGAGGATATTCTCAATTTCAGCGGCCGCTCTGCGCTTCTGCGATTGAGGTGCGAGGCTGGCAAAGTCTGCTTAAGTGGATGAAGGGGAACGGCTGTGAGGAAGCGGCTTTGGAAGGGGGTGTGGAAAGCTTGGTAGAGGTAGAGCGGTTGTGGACGGAACAGGCGGGTGGAGATAGAAAAAGAAGAAGACTGAGAGGGACGATTGATTGATTGTTAGTGATTCCGGTCGCGTCATCGGTTAAGGTTTTACTTCCGTAAGTGTAGTGCATGCTTTTTCCTCTGAAATTGGCTGTGGGCTTCCCCATGCTGTTCGGCGCCAACCTACCGTCAGCAAGCAGGGATTTCCCCATCCAGGTATCTCCTACCAACAAACAACCGCCCCAGCTGGGACAAGCTCTAAGCTCCCGACCGGTCTCTCGGCATGTGTGGTAATGTAGTGCATGTTACTTTGTGTATAAGGAAGGGGTGAAGATAGGATAAGGAAAGCTCGTGCGCGGTCCGTGGTCCTATTGTTAGTATTTCTCAGGCATTCGCCTGCTGTTGATCGGAGAAATCAATGAACACTCCCTACCAGAGCATCCGTCCGCTAGAGTTCTCCTCCTGATAGCGAGTTAATTCAACCTAGCTCACAAATTAGTGTCGAAAATCCTGCCAATGTCGCGACCGGAACCTAGGAATTCCCAGTCAGAGGCACTGCAGTGACATTAGTAAATGCCTTAATCAACCCTTCCCAGTCTAGTGGGTACGAGTAAGATGAGGGGGGGAGAGAGAATTGGAAACAGAGACCGCTGGTAAATAGTAGCGAGGGCGGTTCACGGGTCGGGCGGCGATGTTAGGACAAGAAAGGGACCGATTGAATTGACAGGTGCGGCTAACCGGGAAAGAGGGGTGGTGTGTGTTCGTGTTGCATTGGCGAGTGAGCGGGAAGGCCAGTGAGTGAGCGTGTGATAGGTGGGCGAGAGGAATGACGTGGGCGGCGTGGGTGACGTGGGCGGCGTGAGCGGTGTAGACGTCGTGGGTGACGGGGGTGGCGAGGGCGGCGTAGGCGGCGTGGGTGACTAGGGCGGCGTAGGCGCCTTTGTGACGATGGCGGCGTGGGTAGCGTAGGCGGCGTGGGCGGCGGGGGTGGCGTGGGCGGCGTAGGCGGCGTGGGCGGCGTAGGCGGCGTGAGTGACGGGTAATGGCGTGGGCGGCGTGGGTGACCGGGGTGGCGTGGGCGACGGGGGTGGCGTGGGCGACGGGGGTGGCGTGGGCGACGGGGGTGGCGTGGGCGACGGGGGTGATGTGGGCGACGGGGGTGGCGTGGGCGACGGGGGTGGCGTGGGCGACGGGGGTGACGTGGGCGACGGGGGTGGCGTGGGCGACGGGCGTGGTGTGGGCGACGGGGGTGGCGTGGGCGACGGGGGTGGCGTGGGCGACGGGGGTGACGTGGGCGACGGGGGTGGCGTGGGCGACGGGGGTGGCGTGGGCGGCGTAGGCGGCGTGAGCGACGTGGCCTACGTGAGCGACTTATACATGTGAGGCGTTGGCAGCGTGGGCGGCGTGCGTTGCGCGTGTGGCGTGGGTGGCCCTGGCAAGGGGGCGGTGCGGGCGGCGCGGGCGGCGTGGGCAGCCTTGGCAAGGGGGCGGCGTGTGCGGCGCGGGCGGCGCGGGCGGGCAGAAGCAGCCGCAAACCGCCGCAGCAGTGCGGCGGGGCTACGCGGAGCACGCGAGCGCAGGGGCGGCGAAGCGAGGCAGGCGCCTTCAAGACGCGCCAAACGAGCGCACTTGCAGCGGCTTACCCGGCGCGCCGGCCGCGTTTAGTAAAGCCCCTGCGTGCGCGCTGCGGGGCTTCGCGCGTCTCCGCTCCACGCGCGCCCCGCGGACGCCCCCGTTATTAACGCGGGGACGCGGCCCTCTCGGGTGGCACTTCAAGTTTCCTACCTCGCTACACAATGGAACACGTTTCAAACGATTATCTTTTACCCAGTGCATTTATCGCTGTTATGTTAACACATTTTAATACTCACTTGAAAGTACCTCTGGCACGTTTGCTTCCTAATTTTACCCTAATCATATTAACGCCATAAGGTAACTTTAGATTCTAAGAAGTGCGGACTAAGATAATGATGAACATAAAAATGAAATCAATCCTAAGAATTTATGGTAATAATATTTTAGAAACATATATTTTCTTAAATTTTTATGGAATAAATTCAACGTTACATGTAATGGTTGAGAAAGGGAATTCATAAGGGACAATACTTTCTCCTTTTCCTAATGTTACAGAGTTTTCTGACAAGAGGGATCTGGCATTCTAAGAATGCATTAAGGTCCCAAGACGCAGAGATAGTATAATGCTAGAAAATGGGCAACGTTCAGCATAACGGTTCTGTTATAATAATAAATGCAATGCTTGCAATATTCTGATACATTTAGTTTTATGTTTGTATGTATGTACTTTGGTACAACAGCTCTTTAAGAACTAAGGACTAAGGTGTGGTTAGTATATAGCGATCCCTACTCTGTATTCTGGTATTGTCAACCTGAGAAGTGAGCTTTCTCATCGTCGTACAGTAACATATATTGAGGGTTGCACAGAACCGGGGGTTGTGCCGTGAAAAGTGAGCACACTAACCAACGAGCCACTGAGGGCTATTTTGTTGTAAGTATGCGTCCAAAATGTTTTCTCATAAAACTTTTAAGTCATTTATCATTATTAATTAGATAGTTGTTCCAAGATTAAATACCAAAGTAAAGTTTTTGACGTGTAATACTATAAAAATGAGTTCACTATTCAATAGCTGTCTTGTTACGCACGACATATCGAAATTAGGTGTTCAAATTTGACAAGTATTTTAGCATTATATGAGTACTTAATATGTCAACAGAAAATTAACACAGCAAAAATAAATGCATCAGTGAATAAAACCGCTATTTGTGTTGAGCAGAGCATTGAAACAAAAGATGGTTTGCGTAAATGAAACTGATGAATGATTTTGAAAAGACTAGCACTTGTATGTTAATAATCTTCAAAAATTCTGAGCGAGACATTAATTAATATTGAATTATTCTGTAGTGCACGACATACAAAACAGACAAAAAATGAAATTGGCATTTTTTTAAAAATATTCAAAACGTATTGTCTGTTAAAGCACAATATAAATAACTAGGATAAATTAACAGACAACAAAAATTAATTTCTCACCTCAGTGAAAATGCTTGCCTACAAATATAATTATTTTAAAATATTGTGTTGTGAAATGTAATTTATTTACAAGACACCTAATTTACTAAATTATCATGTCGACACTAAAATGCTTGTAAGATTTAAACAATATTAATTTGAAATATTAAATAGTATGTTCGTTGATGCAACTTCATTGATGACTTATAGTATTATGTGTTCGTCTTTATATTTTAATGTTATTTTGAGATATATTTTATAGTATTTTACTCTTATAATAAGACATACCATGATTACGATTGTTTGGTTAAATGTTTTATTGCACACGTAAGCTTCCGCGGCTCGAATCCATAAATTCTTGGCTATCCGGGAGGCACTGCGTCGTTGTCTGAAAGGCCGACGTTTCGGCTGACATGTCGCAGGCTTACTCAGGGCAGTGACTGCCGTGACTGCCCTGAGGAAGCCAGCGACATGTCAGGTAAAACGTCGGACTGTCAGCCAACGACGCGGCGTCTCCTGGATAGCCAAGAATTTATAATTTTTTTATTACATCAAAGTTACTAAAAATTATTGTAGATATAATGTATTTTTGTATATCTATAAATAATTTTTAAGATTCTTAAAGTACTAGACAACGAACTGCAATATTATGCATGTATAAATGGCTGAATTATTATTGTTTCTTAATTGGAGAAATATTTTTTTCGCTTTTTCAGTTTTCAAAATTCCTAAAACAATATTCACTAAACAGTTCATGCGATAATAAACCATTTGAGTGGCGATATTTGACTATGAACGTATTAGAGGCGTCACCAGACATCAATATTCTAATAGCATGACCGCAATCACCCACTACAGGCGCGAAATGCAACACTCCCTGCTGAAACACACAGCAGTAGAGCGTGTTGCCTACCCAAACGTTCTTGACGCCAGGCGCCGGCGAAGCCCCCTTTCTTTCTTCCATTTCCACTATATCACCTAAAAACCGGAACTAGGACAAATACGCTCTCCAGAAAAAGTCGGAAATGGGACTTCCGCAATACGTCTTCCCTTATAATCCGCAAATCTTACGTGTCCCTTCAATCATTACCCTGGCAGCGCAGACAGGACGAGCGCCCGAGCCCGCGCCAGCACGGAAGGGGAGGGGTCCGAAGGGAGAAAAAGTGCGGAATCCTTATCTAAAGAAGCAGGCAGCCACTCCTCGGGGCTGCGGCCAAGAAAATCCAGGAAAAATCTCGCGGAGCCGACTGGCCAGGGAATCGATCTTCCTGGGGAGGGCGCTCGGCGCCCATCCCAGCGCCACGCGCGGGCCCTCGCTCGCGTCTCCCGCATACCCGTCTCGCCCCAACCCGCCCCGCCCGCTCTCCCCCTTCGACGCTTTGCACTATCCCTCCCCACGCTACACCGCCCTGCCTGGCCTGGCCCGGCCCGGCCCGCCCCGGCCCGCCCCGGCCCGCCCCGCCCCGCCCCGCTCCGCCCGCTCTCTCTCTCTCCCTGCGCCACCCTGCACCATCCTTCCCCATGCTACCCCGCCCTCCCTGGCCGGGCCCGCCCTTCCCCGCCCCTCCCCGCCCCGCCCACACTACCCCGCCCTGCCCCTCCTCACACCAATACTCCTCCCCGCCCGCCACTCCACGCCCCTCTCCTCTCCACCGCTCCCCACACGCCCCACCCTGCCCCCTCTTCCCGCCCCGCCCTACCCCACACTGCTCCGTACCACCCACCTCGCCCGCCCTTCCCCACCCCTCTCCTTCTCGCATCACTGCTCAGCCACGCAACTTCTCGGGCCATCCAACCGTGCCCTGCATTAGCCAAACTGCCACATACGAGTACCACACTGGTCCCCCTCCTCGCTATCACCACTCCCATAGCTGCCTTCAATCATGCCCCGCTCCTTGCCGTCGTCCGCAACTCCCCCGTCATTCCGCATCGCTGCCCTTGCCGCACACAATCTCTTGCCTCCCGCTGCCCCATGAGTCATACTCGTGCAGTTGGAGGAGGGATCGGTTGGCGTGTGTTGGAACGAAGAGGGGTGGCGGGGAGCAGGCTGAACTGGTGGTGGGGAGCGCGGTTGAGATGGGGTGGGTAAGAAGGGGGAGGGCCGACACGAAGCGGGAAGTGGGAGGGGAGGAGAGGAGAAGGGGATTAAGCGAGGCGGCTTGAAGCAACTTTGTCTGTTATAATGACCAGGGTTGGGGTCGCAGGGTTGGGGTCGCAGGGTTGCGCAGCACTGGACAGGGTGGGGTGCGGAGGTGAGGGTGTAAATCTGGGTTGGATGTCGCAAAGGGTGGTCTTGGAACAGGAGGGAGACGTGAGTTGGGACAGCGCAGGATGAGGCGGCGCGGTCTAGGGATGGGGTGGGTGTGGAGTGTTGGGGTAGTCTAGACAGCACAGACGGGCGTGGGGTTTGGCGTAGTGGTCCGGGTGGGGTGGGGTGGTCTGTATATGGGGTGGGTGTGGAGGGCTGGGGTAGAGTAGGCAGCACAGCGAGGCGCGGGTTATGGAGAAAGGTCTTGGTGGGATGGCGCGGTCTGTGGATGGGGTGGATGTGGTGGGCTGGGGCCGAATAGACATCACAGAGGGAGGCGGGGAAGGGCGGAGTGGTGTGGGTTGGCGCTGGGTAGCGTCCCTGGGGTCGAGTGGAGGGGAGAGAAGGAAGTGATCGTGATGCCGAGGCGGAAGGGGGAAGAGGGGGGTGAGAACCGACGGGAAAGAGGCGTCGCATCGCACAGAAAGAAGGAGAAAGACGACGGGGGCAGTCGGCCCGGCCCGTTCCAGCATCCTTCACATCGGCCGTTACTCTCTGAATTTCCCAAACCCACCCGGCTCCACGCACGGGGCTTCGTTCTCTGTTCTCGCATCTCTTTCCTTGTCCTCAAACCGTCGCCCGGACGAGGGACCTCCCTTCTCTTTCCCAGAATTCAGCCTCCGGCAGGAAGCCTGGTGAAGCTTCTTAAACATGCACATTGCATGTTACACCATGGCTAGCACTGCCATTTCAGAATTCTCTGCAGCAGAATCTTCGAAATCACAAATACTGCCCTTTCTTCGTATTAGGCCCAATTTTGACATCCATATTTCAAAAGCATACTTCAAACGTATATTCTAAATTATTTGCTTTTAGTTTTAAATCATACACATACTGAATGCTAAAATATACATTATTGATGCATTATTACGTTTCCTCTTTAATACGTTCAAGCGAACTAGAAACATCCTCTCCCGCAAAGGCCTAATGACATCATCTCCCATTTTCTCGTGACTTTCACGGTCTATCTCATCCTTTTTCAGCAATGGGGTGGGGTCAGTGCGCTCTGAAAAGGATGAAGAATGTAGGTACTTCCCGACGCTCTCTTAATAGCGTATTCGCCAGGGTTCAGCATTAGAGCTCCTCGGAAAGCCACCGTACAGTCAGGATCGTTACCCACCGCTAGAGGAGAATCATGACATGTAATCATTCTCAGGAAACACACAACGACCAAAGGCACAAGCGCGTCTTTCAACTAATGCATCAAGGCATTCATATTCAGCATGAGGGTTAAAATGGGTGCCTTAGAGTCATACATCTATGTAATATTATTCCCTGAGTTCAGAGAAATAAAGTATAAATTTCCTGACGTGTAATATATGATGATTAATATAATTAGTAGTGCTGCGTGTTGGTGTCTCTTGGACTATCACGAACCTATTGCAAGATGAAAACATTTCTGTCTTAAGTGCGGAGAATTAAAGGCAAAGACTTTATATAATTCACTTTTAAAAATATAAATACAATTTTCTTTTCAAAAGCATTAAAGAAAATATTGCGTTAGAGAGTTAAAATATTTGTTTCTTTCGCACATTAAATCTTAAATAACCACACTTATTAATTATTAGCTACATATATTGTTTTAAATATTCTGTTTAATTTTTTTGGTGTGTAATGTTACATAACTTTCAATTTAAAAAAATAACAAATAGAGAAAAATATGTTTGAACCTTTTAAAGTAAGTTTTAATGGCCAATAGTGTTAAAATACTTTTCTAATTTTTGTTTACATTGATGGAAATTAGTTGCACAGAACACAGTACTTCACTATATTCTTTAGGAAACAGTACGTAGTAATTTTCTTGAGTCCACACCGATCCTAAATATTACGATCAAATACATTTTTTCTGACACAGTAAACGCAATTACTTGGAATTCCAAATAACCCGTTTGCTCTTTGAAAGTTCAGTTACAGGTGACAACTACCGTTTCTACTGTTAATGTAAACGTTCGTACTAGAGTGTCTTTGTAAGCTCATCTCTTTAATCGACTTCTGAGAACAATCACTTAGATACCTCCGCTACAAAGTTATAACTATTATTACACTCAGATAGCTGCAATTATCTACTAGCACCGCCTGACTCTTACCCTACCATTCTAACTAAAACCGATGTGGTTAGTCTGGCTCCACAGCTTCCTCCCGACTGTCTCCTCTTACGGCTCTTCCAAAGCAGCTAGAAGTTTGTCTCTGCCGCTTCCGCCATCGCCACCTCCACCACATCCGCTTCTAGCTGCGGCGCAGCCAACATCCTCAGCATCCTCTCAATCTTCGCATATCACTGTCGTCCCACCCGCCAGCATCTCACTGGCACCGACACTGCCACTGCTGTCACCAAATCCACCACCTCTACCGCCGTCTCATCTACATCATTCACTGCCTTCCCTTCCATCTCCACTCCACTGTCGCTGCCTCCACCTCCGCCGCCACCATCACCACCGCCTTCATCAACTCCTTTCCATTCTCACTTGCTAACGGGCAGACCGGCGGACGGTTGTGTGTGTGTGTGTGTGCGCAAGCGTGCCGGAGGGTGAGCTGATGCGCGGGCAGGCGAGTATGTATTCATGTGCGGGTGCTTGCATGCATGAGTGCGTGCGTGCATGTATGCATGCCTTTGGTTGAGCGTGTTGGATGACTGAATGGAAGGGTTGGCCAGTGGGCGGTCGGTCGTGCGCGTGTGTGTGGAGGTGCGGGCGGAGCTATGGGCGGGTAAGCGGGTATGCGAAAATGCATGTATGAATGCGTGCGTACGTGCTTACAAGCACGCACGGATGTGCGCGTGTGGTTGAATGTGCTGGCGGGTAGGTAGGTAGATGAATGGATGGGTGGGCGGTCGGTCAGTCGTGCGTGCGTACGGGCGTGCGGACAGAGCGTGCGGTCAGGGCGTGCGGACAGAATATACGGGCGGGCGGGCAGAGAAGGCGGGTGGACACGGCAGGCAAACAGGGCGGAAAGGGCGAATGGCGGGCGGAAAGGGCGCGTAAACCACAACCGAGGGGCAGGGAGGAGGCAGGCAGGCAGGAGGCAGGCAGGCAGGAGGCAGGCAGGCAGGAGACAGGCAGGCAGGCAGGCAGGCAGGAAGGCATGCAAGAGGCAGGCAAGCAGGCAGGAGGCAGGCAGGAAGCAGGCAGGAGGCAGGAGGCAGGCAGGCAGGAGGCAGGCAGGCAGGCAGGCAGGCAGGAGGCAGGCAGGCAGGAGGCAGGCAGGCAGGAGGCAGGCAGGCAGGAGGCAGGCAGGCAGGCAGGCAGGCAGGAGGCATGAGGCAGGCAGGCAGGCAGGCAGGAGGCAGGCAGGAGGCAGGCAGGCAGGTGGCAGGCAGGCAGGAGGCAGGCAGGCAGGAGGCAGGCAGGCAGGAGGCTGGCAGGCAGGAGGCAGGCAGGAGGCAGGAGGCAGGCATGCAGGAGGCAGGCAGGCAGGCAGGCAGGCAGGCAGGCAGGAGGCAGGCAGGCAGGAGGCAGGCAGGCAGGAGGCAGGAGGCAGGCAGGCAGGAGGCAGGCGGGCAGGAGGCGGGCTGGAGGCGGGCAGGCAGGCAGGCAGACAGGAAGGCAGGAGGCAGGCAGGCACGAGGCAGGCAGGCAGGAGGCAGGCAGGCAGGAGGCAGGCAGGAGGCAGGCAGGCAGGCAGGCAGGAGGCAGGCAGGAGGCAGGCGGGCAGGAGGCGGGCAGGAGGCAGGCAGGCAGGCAGGCAGGAGGCAGGCAGGCAGGAGGCAGGCAGGCAGGAGGCAGGCAGGAGGCAGGCAGGCAGGAGGCAGGCAGGAGGCAGGCGGGCAGGAGGCGGGCAGGAGGCAGGCAGGAGGCAGGCAGGCAGGAGGCAGGCAGGAGGCAGGCAGGCAGGCAGGCAGGCAGGCAGGAGGCAGGCAGGCAGGAGGCAGGCAGGCAGGAGGCAGGCAGGCAGGCAGGCAGGCAGGCAGGATGCAGGCAGGCAGGCAGGAGGCAGGCAGGCAGGAGGCAGGCAGGCAGGAGGCAGGCAGGCAGGAGGCAGGCAGGCAGGCAGGAGGCAGGCGGGCAGGAGGCGGGCAGGCGGGCAGACAGACAGAGGGAAGGAGGCAGGCAGACACAGGCTCGTGGGCGGATGGGCAGGTTTGTGGGCGGGCGGGTGGTGAGGTTTGCAGGCGGGTGGGCAGGCTTGCGGGTGGGCGGGCGGGAAGTCGGGCGGGCGGGAAGTCGGGCGGGCGCATGCGCATCTCCATCCGACGCTGATGAGCTTTGCGGCGCGCGCGGCGTCCGAAGGCTCTAACGGCGCGGACTCCTTTTTCGGCGCCGCTCTAAGCTGCTTAGCCCTCCCCCGCCGCCTTCTCGGAACTGCGCCGCGCCCATAATCCAATCCGCACTAATTATCTGCGTATTACAAATTGCGGGAACGAGGCTCTGGAAGAGTCCGCTGGAGAGGGACTCGTGTGCTGGGAATGCTGGAGCGGCGGAAGAAATGTGGTCAGAGGGTAGAGGCTGCAATTGTTGCCTACGATTGAACATATGCAACGTATATACAAATCCGACGTACGAATGTGGACGCATCCACCGTATTATTGCAACGTTAACCCCAGAAGGTTCGCTTGGGAGAAATGCGACTCCACGCTTTATTTTTTCATGAAGTTTTGTTTCAGAATATTGCTCTCTAGTGACCGTCAGTAACATTTTCTGAACCATTTATATGCAAAATTCATTACTCGGCACATGATATCCGACTGCGAAAATTCTTAGATATTGATTTTTAAATCGCGGTGGTCTCTGAGATTGCAAAGCTTCCACACGCCCTCCTGCATGAGAACCGTGTTGAGAGAGCCTGGCAGAGCCACCCGGCACGTTGCCCAGGGAACTCTTGCGATAATTTACATTTCCTGTGACACGATACAATACAACCCAAGTTGATTCAATCAATATTCAGAAGAATAACACATTTATGATACTTTCAATATCACCAAAAGCAAGAATTGCAGACAGAAGTATGCATTTCATTCGCCCTTCCTCTACAGACATCTACATACTGAAATCAATGCCTGTATATCGACATCAATATACAGGCATTTATTCAAAATAATAGCACAAAAACTTGAGAGTTTCTACATAATAGCACAAAATCTATAATTCGGACAAATATCAGAAGAAAAGGTTAAATGAGAGAATAGTAGCTAGACAAAATGTGAAAATTTGTCCTAGAAATTTGAGCGCAAGAGCAACCAATGAATGTGAAAAATGCCAGGACACGGTCTTTCGAAGATAACAGCACTCTAGTGTTTATTTAAAATGATTCATTTTCAATTTAACATTTTAAATGTACTATTGTTTACGAACTTCTTTTGCATTACATGACATGAATGAAAAACCATGATGCATCAACAAATGTTTGCAATTTTTATAATTTTACAACAATAGTATTAATAAAAAAGTACTCGATTAATGAAGTGAAGGATATATCAGTCTTTTAAACATTAAATTATATAAATTTATGATGTCATTATTCATGAGAGGGGTCGGTTTTCAATAACAAAATCAATGTGAAAAAATGTGAATATCATGCAGGAGCTAGTCAAGAACAATTGAGGTTTTTTTTGCATTTCAGCTTTGATACAAAATTCGTCAATGAATGTTCACCAATTTAGTAGGCTTTCATTAAAATATAGAAAAATACTTTGAGGTGTAGGAAAGGCTTCGAATATTTTAGTAGCTAGTTTAGTTTATACATTCGTTCTTGTAAAAAATACTCCCAAGGCAAATTTTCACCAATATTTGTTTTTTTTTTAATTAGAAATAACAAGCGCTTTAATCAAACCTGGTACTTCAGCAATCGACTTTATTTAAAATGATATATTTTTTTAAATTTGACTTGTGTAATATTTATAGTGTAAATAGCTCTGCATATCTTACTCTACTTTGTGTTGTTACGAGATCACGTTTGCGTTCATCCAACTTTCAGAACAAATTCTTGTAACAAAAACAACCGTCAAAAATTACGTGATACAGCAATTTCATTTTTATCGTTCAAAAGTAAATATTTTTTCTTTTTAAAAGAAGGAGGAAATTCTATAAATTCTTGTTGAAATATTTACTTTTCTGAGAATTGGCGACAGCAATTACAAGGTAGATAATGACGACCGCTAATTATGGAAATATAAAAACACTAGGCCTACAGTATACAACGTGAAGAACACCACACGCAAGGGTTAATGTAATATGTTTTGAATTAGATTTTAGAAAGCTCTGACGATGGAAATATTAATTTCAGAAACGTTTTAGCGCCAAATCATTGTTTATTTTTTCCCAACCAGCAACCCGCAATTTGTTACGAAAATAATTTCCTGTGTGTTTTTAAGGCACGGCGCTGCGAAATACTGCTGATCCTTGAAGCTAGTGGATTTATGAGGCCAGTGGAGGACGCCCAGCCAAGGGCAGCAGCGCGTGTCTGCCAGGGTACATGCAACCGCCCGCACGCCACGCCAAACGCCTACTCTCTCCATCCCATTCCTCTCTGCTACTTCAGCTCACTACTTCCTCAATCAAACAGCCAAGACTAGGTAATTTGCTACAACACTCGACGTGGTAATCATATTCATCAGGTAACAGTATCAACAGCTCACTACAAAAAGTTCACATACAATACATGTACATTATTTTACAACACCTTGCCAGATGACATTACACGGATAAATTCGATACAAAAGTTTAAGTCCCAAGGTAAGTCCCAAGTTTAAGTTCCAAGGAAAGTAATATTAATGTTAACAATGACATTTAATATTTTATAAATCATTTGGATTGTATAATTGTAAAGAACCTATAACAAGTACTGTACTTCAGCTTCTGGATCAATGACCTCCATGTCGATCAAGTTTTTATCCTCGAGGAAATGCTGAGTTGGCCCCATGTTTTGCTTTTTGACATAAATGTAACTTCAAATTAAGTTCTCCCCATTGCACGTCACACACAGTTTTTAACAGTTTTTGACGTAAATAAATATATAAATATAAAATAATTCTTTCACTTGAAGTAATCTGAGTAACGGCGTAGAGGTGCAGCAAATATGTAATCAACAAATTAATCTTCATATATTGGGGAATTCTGCTCTCGAGATCTAGTTGGGAATTTGACTCTAGTGGTGGAGTTTTGACCAGTTAGGTGGCTGGAGGAGAATAAGACCTCTCTCAAAGGTATCTTCCAAAAAACCCTCCTATTCATTTCTAGCGGATTTCTAAAGTAAAAATGATGACATGAGTATGGCTCACCCCCCCCCCCATGAGATCAAAGCCTTTAGATGTAATACAAGTGTCGGCTCTTGAGAGATATTTTTTTTCTCTTTTCTCGTAATTGTAAGTCGAGTTTTATTAGTGTGTTAGTAAACTAAATGGATTTGCTCACAATTAAAAAAAATTCTGTTAACACTTACCTGCTCCGACATAAGACATTTAACTAGTTGCATATAAGATTTTAATCTAAAATTGTGATAGCCCATCCCAGGATAAAAAAATTCGACCGGATCCAAAAATCACACTATTACTATTCCCATCACTTTCTCTCACCTCGAACTGTGAATATTTAGTGTATTGGACTCATCAGTGGCTTTACCCTATCACTCGGCCATTTTAAATGAGCAATAATTTTTCTGCTCTGACAACAGATCCCTCTTGCAAGTGGGTTTTTGTTTCTTTCTTACAATGATATTTTTCGAGACTGTACACCTAATTCAGTGTAGACGTGTGTAAATTGCACGTAGAAGTTCAAACGGTAGATTTTCCTTGGATGTTTATATTTGCTGCAAGAAATACTTGACATTTATTTTCTCACAACAAGCTTGTCCGTGCTTCTGTGTTCATCGTAAAAATAGTAGATTAGATCCAGCTTCGCGTAGTTTCAACATTTTCGCCCAATTGGCTCTCGCGTACTCCCCAGCTCACGCAACCCCTTAATTCTCTACGTCGCCATCTATCGCTAGAGTAATTCCCCCTCCATCCTGCCCCCCTTCCCCCACCCGTGCACTCGAGGGCGTCCTGGTCACGCGCAGCCTGACCTCTGGCGGGTGTCGTGGCGTTGCGCAGGCACGCGCGTGCCGCTCCTCGGGTGACGGCACTTCGCTACCCCTCCGCCCCTACTCACCCTTCCGCCACCCCGCCTCTTCTCCACTCCACTGCGGCAACCCCCCCCACGAAATATCCTCGCGTATGCCGCCCTGCTCCGACCCTCTCCTTATTTTTTCATTGAACGACATCTCGCCCTTTGCCGCCTCGCTCGACTCTGTAGTCTTTCTAAGCCCCGCCATTGCCAACTTGCCTTTCACCAGCCCGCCACTTCCCGTCCCACCACTCTCCGCCCCGCCATTCATCACCTCGCCTTTCCTCTTCCCATTTCCTACAAGTTATACTTCTGCTCTCTACCCCTCTACTCTACCCCTCTACTCTACCCCTCCACTCTACCCCTCCACTCTACCCCTCCACTCTACCCCTCTACTCTACCCATCTACTCTACCCCTTCTACTCTACCCCTTCTACTCTACCCCTCTACTCTACCCCTCTACTCTACCCTTCTTCTACAAGTTCCATCCCTCAGATCACGTCTCCGCTAGTTATGCTCCGCCTACTTCCGCCTCACCTATTTCCACCTCGCCTACTTGCGCTTCGTCTGCATCCACCTTGTCTACCTCTGCTTGGTCTACTTCCACCTTGACTACGTTCGCCTCGTCTCCTTCCGCCTCGCCTACTTCCACCTCCGCTAGATCCGTTTCCCTTAGTTTCTCCTCTTCAAGCTTTACTTCGTCTAGCCGCATTCTCCTCGTAATTTCCCCCCACTTTTCAACGCCTTTCTTGGCCATACTCAGCATACCTCCTTGAACTCGCTTCCCCACCTTCATCACAACGCCCTTATCCCCCCTCTACGCCCCTCCAGCCGCGCGCGCACACGCGCCCGCCCCAGCCCTGCCACGCGTCTCTGCCCCGCTCGCGCGTCGCATACTTGCGGCTTGCGATCTGCACCCGCCCGGCCGCGCGCCAGGCCTCAAGTTACGAGCGCCTGTCACGTGACTCGAGGCGCGTGCTTGTCGATACTGTTGCCCCCTCGCCGCGCCAAGGAACGCGGAACATGAACTCCGCAGCGCGCAAGTGGGAACGACCGGCAGATCGACACCTTTGATCGCGTGTTCAGGGCACATTGGGTTTTTGTCAGTGAGAATGTACGGGGAATTCCTAACAGTTAATAATTTAACATTTTCCCCTCCAAACATTTATAATGGAAAAGTTGCATTGAATGTAACTGCAGTATATCGCATATTTCTATATTTTAATCATTGGTTTACATACGTTTGCAGCAATATAAAAGATCTCTATTGAATTATGATATTGAAGTAGATGCATACAAATACTGATGCATACATCTGAGTAAACATGATATATCATGTTTGTAACGCAAATAAATTGCACAAAAACATGGAACATAAAGTGTACGGAAGTTAGAAAGTAGAAACACACAAATAACATTAAATTATATTCAAAAATAAAACATTAAGATAAAATGAATGTATTCTTCAATTGTTGTATGTGAATGTTAAAGAATGTTAATTATTTTAGAAAACATCACTTAGTTTTACTTCGTCAAACACAATCTGTTCAGCTCGAATTTTATTTTTGCGTAGTTACTTGAATAATTTCGTTTACTAGAATTTTATGTAATAGTTTGGGCGCTTTGTAACTTAACGTTTAACAAAAATAATTGTAGAATAAATTTGGAATCGTAATATTCACCCTACGTGGCTGTGTGAGGAAATAATCACGCAGACAACGATGTCACACTGGCTTCCAAGAACAATAAGTGAACAAAACATTTCGATGAAATGGTTCTCGCCAAGTATCTGAACAAGACTGAACCCAAATTCTGTACGGAGATGAAAAAAAGAAATTAAGACGAAAGCGAGCTTATTATCAAGAGAGGCGTCAAAATGCAAATTCGGAGGAAGTCGACACGCAGCTCGGGGCGACCGAACAATAAAAACTCGCCGGCGGTGAGCGGCGGATAGAGGCGCAATCCTTCGGGGACCCTTTGGCGCGCGCAGCGGGCGGGATCCATTTTTCAGCGAGCGCTTTCCGTCGCTTGGCTCGGAGGTGTGGGGCGGGGGCGCGGGCGGGGGCGGGGGCGGGGGTGGAAGTGGCTGGGGCGGGGAGAGAAGGTGGTGCGCGCCCTGGTGGGGGCGGAGGTAGAGATAAAACTGCCGAGGTGACGGTGGCGGTAACGTCGGTGGAGAAGGTGGCATCAGAGGTGGGACGGAGACGGGGAAAAAGTGAGGTTGTGCGTGAGTTTGGTAAAGGCAGGGCTAAGGCCGGGATGAGGTGAGGCTGAGGCTGTGGCTGAGGCGGAGGCGGAGGCGGAGGCGGAGGCGGAGGCGGAAGCGGAGGCGGAGGCGGAGGCGGAGGCAGAGGCGGAGGCGGAGATTGAGGCTGAGGCTGAGGCGGAGGTGGAGGCGGAGGCGGAGGCGGAGGAGGCTGAGGAGGCTGAGGCTGAGGAGGCTGAGGCTGAGGAGGCTGAGGCTGAGGAGGCTGAGGCTGAGGAGGCTGAGGCTGAGGAACCTGAGGCTGAGGAGGCTGAGGCGGAGGAGAGCGGCGAAGTGAATACTTCACGGAGACGGTATAGACCTGGAGCTGCAAGGGAGTGAAAGATGTTACGGAGGGGGGTGGATGCGGGTAGGTGAAGGAGGAACGGAGTGAAGGAGGGATGGATGACCTCGGCGGGGGCTGAACGGTGACTCTGAGAAGACTGACAAGTCGCGAGAGCAAAAAGGGACTCAAAGGCGGACCGGCGGCGGCGAGGACGAATGCGAGTGCGGGCAAAGTGGAGACAGAAGTGGCAGCGCCACACGGAGACGGTGACGGCAACATGAGAGGAATCAGTTCCATTGATGCTGACTTCGAGGAAAAGGCGTGACTGAGCGCACGTGTGGCTGAAGAGGAACAATGCACACGTGCGATGCAGGCAGGGAGAACGCGAGACAGAAATGGAATAATGACTGATTGAGGCGCGTCAAGTGCTAAAGTAATTATTCCCGTAAGTGTATTGCATGATTTCGTTGCGGGAGGAGGCGGTGATCTTCCCCCGCTGTCTGGCGAGGTCCGGCCCCGACCAATGTCGACTGGTGGGATTTTTCCCCAAACAGGTATCTCCCACCAGCAGGGTATCGCTCCAGCCGAGATAAGCTCTGAGGTCGCGTTTGGTCTCTTGGCATGTGTGCTAGTGTAGAGCATGTAAGTGTGTGTGTAAGAAAGGGGAGAGGATAGGACAAGGAAGAGGAAGGAAAGATAGCGCGCGATTCGCGGCCCGTTTCATAGTGTACTGCTCTGGCATTTGCCAGGTTTTGATCGAAGAAACCACGGGAAACTACCGATTAGAGCTGCCGACCGCTACAATTATCTTCTCAGAGAGCGACTGAAGTCGATCTAGGCATGAAGCTAGTGTCAATTTTTTTTTGCCACGGTCGGTACTCAAACCGAAGAACGTCCCGGTCGAGGCACTCCAATGATAGCAGTTGATGCCCTGAGCCACTTTTGATGCTTGGGGTAGATGAGCGAAAGTGAGGCGGTGGTGGTGTGGGGTCGTACGGTGGCTGAGCAGTTCCTGGCGTCGGTGATAGCAAAGGTGTAGCAGAGGCGGTGCTGGGTGTTGAAGTGGGGTGGAGAAGGCGGAGATGATGGCGACAGCGGCGCCGAAGGTGGCAAAGGCTGTGAAGGGCGCAGGGTGACGTTCGTGGATTAGGGTTCGCCGGTCTAGAGAGGTAGAAGTGGTTGTGTTGAGGTGAAGTGGTGCAGGATCCGGTGTCACAGCCGACAGTATCGGTCTTCTAGGCGGAGTCAACTGAGGAACACCAGGGAAGGAATATGAGCTATAAAGGGAAAAGAAGAAGAAATGTCAGACGGAGGTGATAGAGGAGGTAGCATAGGTAAGAGGAACACAAAGATGTGGGCATCTGTGGAAAATAGGCGAAAAAGTTGGAGAATTTCAAGGATTTGCATGGAGGGATGGATGTGAGAATAATTCAGGAGTTACTGGAGAACAAAAGAAAGGATGTGGGAGCGGGGAGAGGGAAGAAAAAGAGGAAGAACGAGAGGAAGAGAGAAAAATGGAAGAAAAATATGTGATGTTATTAATGGTTTGTTCTGAAAGATGAGAATTGCAAGTCTGATGCACGAGTCTTGAAGCACGAACATTCAGTTGATCAAAGAATAGACTGGAAAAGACAAACTCTAAATATAAGAAGAAGAGACGAAAGAGAATATGAATTTCTCTCACCACGAGAATCGCAGTGAAGTGGTGAATGTGTTGGATGTGGTTGAGTAACACGTTCAAGAAACAGTTGGGAGTAGTGTCAAAGAATAAAACAATGGTGTAGACGGTTAGGAAAAAAGAAAAACAACATTATTCTTCTCTTCCAAATACAGAACGAAAATGATGCTAGACGTGTTAGTACCAGCAGAATACAAAAAAAAAAGAAAGTGAGGGACATCCAGTGCAGAGGGATAGCGCGCAATGCGATTGGCGTCCGCGAGGTGCTGGCGAGGGGAAAGATATCGTGCGAGGGGCCGCGAAGGGGGCGGCGTCGAGGGAGTGGGGTGCTGAGGGGCGGAGGGTGGGGCGAGCAGCGCAGAAACCCTCCCTCCGGGCCGCAGTGGGTCCCACAGCGCTCGTTGCCAGGAGGATAACGAGTCGGCGCCCACTCCCACCCCCACCCCCGCCTCTGCCAGCCTCTAACACCCGCTCTGCCGCGGCCTGCACCTCTCCCACTTCGCTCTTCGCATCACCCGTTGCTATTAAACGTTTGTTAGATGAACCCGAGCGATTAATTACAGCATTCAAAAAACGAATAGAAAAGTTTCAACAGAAAATTCCTACATAAGCTCTGTACTGAAAAACGGGAATGTTTCTATTCTACGTAGTTGTGTATTAATTATTCAATTCTAATGAATTAAAGATTTAAAAATTCTGAAACGATGGAATCACAATTCACTGTGAAAACAGAGTAAAGCGTTTTTGAAAGTATAACTGAAATGATTGACATTCACCATCATATGTACATACACATATTTGTAGTAGACTACAGCAAGACTGACTGCTGTCCACCTTAACTCAAAAAGTAATGCATCTAAAATAATTATAATCACTGGATACTGTTGGTAAGACGACACGTGTACCTGGCAATTGCTAGACATTCGGTTTATATACACTAATATTTGTAGTTAAAAACACACAATCTTCGAACCTATAATAAATATGCTCTCTTCGCTTCGCTAACTAAAACACACGATTGCGAATTAGATCTCCGTTTTTGTTCTTTTCGATTGATTGCGACTCGCACAACAAATGAACTCAGGCCAACTACTTGCAGTTTGTGTTGGAAGGGACGAAATGAACAAATGGCTGATGAACGTATATTTTATTAATTTTAAGATATTAAAAAAGGAGTGATTATAGTGTGAAACTGATTGATAACAGCAAGTAACAACACCTCTAGGACCCATTACTTTTCATTAACAGCAAAAAAATCAAAAAATTTGTTTGGGAAAATAGCTTATAGTTTCTTTTTTACTAAATTCCTTAGCGTTTTGAAAATACATATTTTTATATTTCTGTAGATTTAATACAATAAGGTTAGTGAAGTGAAAACCTGAAAGTATTTCTGAAAATTACAAACAACATTCAATTTGTCTGAAAATTTGTAGCAGCAACGAACAGTTTGAATGATTACCATTTAGTCACCGAACTTGCTATAATACCATCATGCACAGAGAAAAAGTGCAAACCTGGAGACACAACTACCAGTGTGCATCGAAATCGTACAAGGTAGTGTTATTTATTTTTGTGCTGTGATGCATTTCACAAAAATGTGTTGAAGAGAATAAGAGAAATATACTGATGCATGTCTGTCGCTTCAGCAAGTTTATAACGGAAGCGGGAAATATGGAAACGTGTATATATGACAAATGCCCTTTGATCAAGGAAGGTGGAGCATGAGGACTGAATAGACGAAACATGCAATGGTCAAATGAGTGCGTTCTACTAGACTTGTTCTTTTTAACTAGTGCACACAGTAATTCCTCGACTTCCGAGTGAAATATTTCTTTGAATTTTGAAATGCGTACGTCACAGAGACTGCAATGTGAGTTGCGTTTATTATGTAATCGTGTGAATTTGAGAAAATAAGAAGTATATGCTCTTGCAACCATTTCTTCTATATGTTGACATAGAATACATGTCTACTCCTTTCAACATGGAACTCACAACGTAGAGGGTATTTTTCAATCGATGAAGAGTAAATATAAGTAGTAATTTCTATGCATGAGAGCTAAAAAATACTTTATTCTGAGGCTTTCACGAACTTACAAAGCCTGTAATTCTTCCCATACACGTCTAGAAGAGAATATAAAATATGAACGTTTTTATATGTCTATTATTCAATGCATTACAATGGTTTTAATTTAAAAGACCATTGTTCAATCATAAGATTATTGTATTCATTACCACCATTGTTACTATGGTTTTTATTTCAAGCGCGAATGAAAAAATATTTCACTTTGAATATTTTTTCATTATCCATACAATTCATAAAGTTCAAACTGTGTCAATTCCTATAGGTCTCATTGAAATCAATATTATTGCAATGGAGAAAAATGTATACCATTGGAGCAACATTATACAAAGTTTAGATATCATATTACATAAACTGCATATTATGTCCTTTAAATACTTTTGGTAGAAGGTAATAATGTATAAAAAATATAAGGTAAGATAAATTTATTTAAACTGCAATAGAATATAACCCGGTGGCAGCTAATTACATAAAGTGGATAATATAAACAACATGCAGATTAGTTTTATTAATATATTTCATGGTACCTAAATGTAATTTTGAAAATCAGGAAGTGGTGATAATTGCGCAGAGCAGCAGAAGGATTCCCCGTGCGTAAAGCCAAATAGATGTAAAAGAGAGTGTCTACTGAAAGAACCTGACATATATATTTCCCCATCTCGTTCTCTTACTATGTATCAAATAAATGTGTACATAAATCATGGTTTAGGATTCTTCCACATTACGAAACACTAGTTTTACTTCTATTTCGTCCGATGTCGGTCCAGCGAAAACTTCACAGCCCATTGCCACCAAACATGCTGGACAGTCACTCGGAAGAGAAGCCAGCGAGGCAGGCGCTGGCGGAATCTGCGTCTGCGAGAGCGGTTCGATTCGGACACTGGAGGTTCAGACTGCTCCCCTCGCCCCGCCCCCCCTTCCCCTCCCTTCCCCCTCCCTCCACCGCAGCCGATTCAGGCGCGCGGCGCAACTTGCTCCGCAAGTCCGGACTTGGACACGGAGGCGGCCACGCGGGCCCCCGCGGGGCGGGGGGCGGCCCGCGTCCACAGCAGCGACGCCGGGCAGCGGAGGAGGAAGAGGAGGAGGAGATAGCGGAGGTGAGAGAAAGCGGTGGACGATGAGATAAATTGAGAGGAAGATGAAACGGAGAAGAGCGAAAGTTAAGAAGGCGGAGGAAAAGACGAAGGTAATGAGGAGGAAGTGGAAGAGGAGAAAAAGGCGGATGTAGAGATGGAGGAGGACGAAGAGTTGGAGAGGAGGAGGCAGTGAAGGAGATGACGGAGGTGGAGAAGGAGGAGATGGATCAGAAGGAGAAAGTGGATTAAGACGAGGAGGATTCGGATTAGGAGGAATTAGAGGCGAATTAGGAGGAAGATGAAGCACAGGACGATAAGGAGCTGGAGGTGAAAGGAAATTGGATGAGAAAAGGGAGCAGTAAGTGACGTAGGTGGCAGAGATAGAGGAAGAGGAGGATGTGAAGGAGGAGGAGGAAGTAGAGAAGATGGTGAAGAAGGAGGAGGATATGGTGAAGAAGGAGGAGGGGGATGTAGAGAAGAAGATGTTGAAGGAGGAGAATGACGAAAAAGTACTGGAAGTGAATTAAGAGGAGGAAACGAATTAGCAGGAAGAGGGTGCAGAAGACGATGAAGAGGTGGTTATCTGCAGAAGAAGGGGAGAAGGAATGCAATAGCGTGTTGGAGGCAATTGTAACGAAGGCGGAGGTGGTGAGAGAAGGCGGGGGGGGGGGGGGGGCGTCGGTGTAGAAGGGAGTTGAGCCGGCAGCGGCGGCGACGGCGTTAGCGACGGCGTTAGTGACAATGCCGGCGGAGGCGGAGGCGGGGAGAATGCGGTGGCGTGGGACGGCCGTCGCAACCGTTGCAGGCCGCTGGCGGGGGGGGGGACTTCAGTCAGAACTTTCGGGTTCCGGCACAAGTGCCGACGTCCGAGAATAAGGCCAAGCCACGATACATTTAACTGTATTGGAAAGGTTTAGCTCCGCCGAACACATGGAAAGTGCATTTGTTGTTCTCCATTGCACGAGCTCTTTTACTTCAATTTGTGATTTTCTAAAGGCACAATGAAAAACAATTGTGAAACCTCGATAGTTAGTATACGACGGATATAATCAAGTTATTGAGAGGAGCTGCAGACTTCACTTATCGGAGTTAAATGTATCAAAGATATATTTTTAAGCCATGTGGAGAGCAATTAATAGAACTTCTGATATAAAAGAATCCGAGATGTCAGTTTTAGGGCTTTAAAGGCTCTATTTTTATACTTCACACGACATTGCTTAGCATTAGAGTGATTAGATGTTTTTATATATTAGTTTCCAATATTGGGAATCAAAATATTTGATCACAAAAATATAAGAACATCCATATTTCAAGTATTGTTTTTTTTGATAAATAGGGCAGTGATGTATTATTTTCCCCCTTTTGGATGAGTAGAGGAAACTGCAAGAGAAAAGACGGAGATAAATTTGAGGAAAGAAAAATGAAGGGGGAAAAAAAGCTTCCGATTGACTGTGGACGAAAAATGTCTACGATTGACTTCAAATGACAGACATTAATATCGAACAAATGCACCCAAGCCGTATCCCGATACATTTCCTATCGATTTATTGTCAAAGTAATGGAGATGAACTGCTGTCATACAACATTAAATTCTATTGACCATACTTGACATTTCTGATTAAAAATAGATCGTTAAAACATTCTACATATGTTCAACTAGCTATAATTCACCTCTCAACCTAGTGAAAAAGTTTTAACTTTGAAACTTGTGTGTAACAATGTGTGTAACCTTTCTTGAGGGAGATTTTTTAAAAATTTTGTATACGTTTCGTTTTGTAGATTTACCCATAGTTGAAGATAGTTTCAACAAACACATATAAATTAAAAACAATGCATATGGAACGAACGTACTACTGTTTAGTAACTACTAGATTAGCGTGAACATCCGTTGAATTGTAAATTCTCTGCTATCCGGAGACGCCGCGTCGTTGGTTGGGGTGCCGACGTTTCGCCTGACATGTCGCAGGCTTCCTTAGGGCAGTGACGTCCTCATGTATTATTTTTAGTTCGTCACTGCCCTGAGGAAGCTTGCGATATGTCAGGCAAAACGTCGGCTCCCCAGCCAACGACGCGGCGTCTCCGGATAGCCGAGAATTAATGGATTCGAGCCCGCGGAAGCTTACGTGTATATCCGTTGAATTGTGCCTATTTTGAGGAGAAATTAACAATACATTTACGAATGTTGTGATCAACAAGGTAATAAATATGGCATCAATGGGTCGATCAACAAGGTAAAATATTTTAATACTCAGTGTTTGCAAAGCATGTGGGTAAACGACACCCGTTAGGAGTGTGAATATGTAACACTAATACTATGGTTATGCAAAGAAAGAGAGTCGACATATGCCATATGTATTTTGGTGTGAATACGTTGGAAATTGTGAGTTCTCTGCAATGAAGGATGATTTATGATAATCGTTGAGTTTTACCGTCAAAATGTCTTACCGTCGTCTTGCAAATGCGCTTGATTTACTATGCTGTTTTAACAAAGTACCTTCTCACGTATAATCTACTGAATCTTCACCTATTACAAACGTAGCGCATTCCAAATGTGCACTTATCTTTTGCTTTAGAGGCACGCGGATCAATGGCTGGCTTCCATTGTGAAAGTACGCATAGCTCTTTATGACACTCCATATTCTATATTTCGTAATAACACTTTTATTTTCCTTGGTGCTCTACTTACTCCTATCCGTTTACTCAAATGATTCGCGAACATTTTATTTTGTATATTTATAATGAAATACATGAATATTAGGTGAATAATAGGGGATTTGGTTTTAAACTTATTCAAAGGTGATCACCTGTCATTACCTGAAAATTACCTCCCTTGATATAACGAATGAAGTAAGCAGGTAACAAAATTACAAAAAAGATTTAAATATTCTTGCAAAATGATAAATATATTCTGAAAATGTTTTTCATTCTCTCCTATCGTTTTTTGACAATATACGCCTATTGCTTTTATAAGCTACTGAACTGTATCTTTTAAAAATTCATATTTCAGATATGTTAACTATTATTTTTTTACTTTTGTTTATCATTAGTTGGAAAAAAAAATCATAGCACTTTCCCTATATTTCTTTCTTTACAAAACAGCATATGTTCACGGAAATAATATCTTATAGCAAGATTACAGGAAACGTATTCGGGCTTCAATGGTATACCACGAATAAGGAAAACACTTTTAGTCGCATTGATCGCCTCGTATCCATTGCATTACTGTAATTTATCTCTGTTACGTACAATTTTATTGATTTTAAATTCATATCATTCACCATTCAAGAAAATTAAATATTGCAACAAATATTAATAATACCAATATTTTAATAATAAGGTATTATTAAAATGTCATACGTATCACAAAAACATTCATTAAAATACAATTTATTCAATTTGACAATTGAGAAAAATAAAATATACGAAGCATTATAGATAAAAAGCTATATTGTAGAATGGAACGATAAAACAATGTCGTCCTTGCTGTGACCTATTTTAAAAGAACTGTTATGAGTGACCAGTATTTCGTTCACGACGTATCCTATATTCTATCTATTTTCAGCATTCATCTTGCAAAGCACTTTGTCAAACTTCGATTTTACGTTCATATTGCCCGTTTCATTTGCCATGCGAACTACACCAGTAACCCGCATTAAACCCTAATCGATTCATTCATATTGTGAACGATTCGGAAGCTAACCACTCAAATGCCAACGCAGCCGGAGAGAGTTCAACAGGAACGCGGCCACTGACGTTAATTAATCATCGCGTAATAGCACACAGTTTAGCCGCGGCTCGCGCAGTCATCGGCCGGCTTGTTCCAGCAGCTGCCATAATTAAGCAAGTGTTCTAATAATGATGATCTGGCGAGGTGTGTTCGGTGGCCGGTGGCGTCTTCGGGCGACGAGCGGCGAGCAAAGCCGGGGATTCCGTGTCGCAGCCCTGTGGAACGCCCGAGCGAATGGCAGAAAGGCGACAAGCCACCGCCTTGCTCGGCATCAGTCCCGCTCCAACCGCAGCCATACCCGCCGCCCGGCGTCCCCGCAGCCATACCCGCCGCCACCAGAGTCGCTGCCACCGCCGCTACCAGAGTCGCTGCCACCGCCCCTGCCACCGCCGCTGCCACCGCCCCTGCCACCGCCGCTGCCTCCGCCGCTGCCACCGCCGCTGCCACCGCCCCTGCCAATGCCCCTGCCAACGCCCCTGCCAACGCCCCTGCCAACGCCCCTGCCAACTCCCCTGCCAACTCCCCTGCCAACTCCCCTGCCAACGCCCCTGCCAACGCCCCTGCCAACGCCGCTGCCAACGCCGCTGCCACCGCCCCTGCCACCGCCCCTGCCACCGCCCCTGCCAACGCCCCTGCCAACGCCCCTGCCAACGCCCCTGCCAACGCCCCTGCCAACGCCCCTGCCAACGCCCCTGCCAACGCCCCTGCCAACGCCCCTGCCAACGCCCCTGCCAACGCCCCTGCCAACGCCCCTGCCAACGCCCCTGCCAACGCCCCTGCCAACGCCCCTGCCAACGCCCCTGCCAACGCCCCTCCCAACGCCCCTCCCAACGCCCCTCCCAACGCCCCTCCCAACGCCCCTCCCAACGCCCCTCCCAACGCCCCTCCCAACGCCCCTCCCAACGCCCCTGCCACTGCCGCTGCAACCGCCTCTGCTACCGCCCACCGCCGCTGCCTCCGGAACTGCCACCGCCGCTGCCACCGTCGCCTTCGCCACAATCGCTGCCCACTGCAGCGCCCTCGCCATCACCTCCGCCGCCTTTCCTACTACCGCCACTGTCACCACTGCCGTCGACCCCGCCACCACAACCGTCGCCACCGCTACCAACAATGCAACCGCCTCTACCGACGCCAGCGCAACCGCCACCAACGCCGCCGCCACCGCCACCACCCCCGCCACAGCCACCGCCGCCACCTCTGCCTCTGCGGCCGGCACCAGCGCGGCCACCTATCAGCTAATGCGTGTTACAATGGCCGGCAAATCCAGTGCGCGGCGGGGGCCACGCGAGGGCTTACGCGAAGCTCCGCGCAACTGATCTGTAATCTCGAAACAAAACCCACCACTACAAAGGGTCGCGCGGCGCGGGACCCACCCACCGCACTCTGGTGTCAAATGCCAGAATGCACGAATGCGTGTCCATCGTTCGGTCACCTCTTTGCGGCTTTCTACCGCTGTTTGCTGTGGGTTTATCTCGCGGAACGCGCGTTCGAATTTATGGATTCGCTTCGAGAATCGCTCGATTTTCGCATAAAGCTAGGTTGCGCCTCTTCACCTTCATCAAGATTTTCGCTTTTCGTGACTAAAGCTCTGACGCGGGGAACAACTCATCTGAATTTCCAACATCTATGTGCAATTTTATACGCAAAATCGTGTTCGAACATTTGGAAACGTTAGCTAATGAAAACCCTTTGGGAAGCCATGACTGTTAATCGTCAACTTTTTTGGCTCTTCTTATCTCGAAAAATTGGTTTGGTTAAATTAAGTTGAAAGATCAGAATTTGAGTCACACATCAGCTAAATTTGAGAGTCTTACCCTAATTAACGTTTTATGACAGGATAATCGTCCCTACATTCTCTATTCCCATCTTTGAAAACTAACTGTCGGAGTCGGAGATGAGTCAAGTCTTTTTTCTAGTAGTTCGTCACATTATATTGATTATGAGTCTTAGACCGTTCCTGTTCATTAGGTCAAATTCAGACGGATATTTTAACTGAATTCACTGATTGGTCAATTTTGTCGGATTCCTCTTTAATCACGGATTTGCTTCATGATATCTTCTCTTCCTGATGTCCTTTCAAGTTTATTTATTCTCTCTCACAAAACCTTTTTAAACATGAAACTGAATGGTTCGTCAAGGAATTAACAATGCTTCACGAGGTAGAAATAATATCTCAGAATACTTTCAAACAAATTAACAACCGGTTTTCATATTACACTTCTCTGAAGACTTTTCGTGCTTTTCTGATATCTCCGCACGATTTCACAGAAAGAGCTGAGGTTTAATTAAATATATGACCAGAAGGCTACTTTAAATTATAAAATATTCTGAGGCAAAACAAAGCTTTTTATTCATTACCACCTAAATACTCAACATAGGTAAATACGGGAGGATTTATCAGAATCGCAGTTATTTGGTCAAATAAAATGATCAATGTGACTCTAGTACTAAAACAATTTTATAAAAAATAGTTTGTTGTTCCATGTAAAGTCTTTACTATTTTATACCAGTATTTATTTTGTAAATTTAATATTAAAAACATTTCTACTGTAAATTTACAGAACCGCCTCCAGGGATTACATTAAACCACAATATGTCGTTTTCTATTACGGAAACTATGTTTTCTACTTTGAAAAATAAATATCTTATATTATGATAATTTTCCTACTTCAAAAAATCTATAATAGATTTAGAAATTTCTACCTTTTTGATTCATCAGAAACCTCTATTAAGCAGGCTCTCACGCCCTAATCGTCTTGGTCTTCCCTCCAGTTTATCCCATCCAGCCCTTTCACCATACAGCCAAAAACTCCAAAGTATTAAACTTGACAATACTCAAATTATTCATTTATTTGTATGAAATTTAGCGAAATATGTAATATTATTTGTAATTACTTATTTTTATGCAACTTAATCAAAATTCTCGTATTTATTTTTAGGTAATTTGGTATTTGAAGACTAAAGGTCGCTACGTTAATTTTCATTGAACTTTCTATTCTCAAGATAGCATGAAAAAAATATATTTATCTAAAATTCAGCGTCCTTTTTTACACCTAAGCACCAGATGATTGGCCCGAGAAGAGCGGGAATGAGAGACAAGGGAAACCGATGAACTCTAAAAAAACTGCCGGGATCTTGCTTTGTTCACAACAAATTTCTCGGACTTCTCTATCCGTGCTCGACATCTGCTAGGTAAAGTGGTACTTCATCTCATGTGGAAAAGAAAAAAAGGCTGCTAGCCTGCTCGAAAACATCCTACATCGGCACCGGAGAATCCTGGGTCGACAACTAACATTGGAGCACGCCAAAATAGCCATCTCTCTGCAGAAAAGATGGAACAAAAAATAAAATAAGTAATGAAAAATTATTTAATCGAACCATTCACATTTTCAAGCAAAACATTGTTAATTTCTAAAAATATAATAGGAATGTTGCACTTTTTATGTGCATCATATGTTCATGAATGTGTTTCAAGTCGTGCGACAAGAAGAGTTCATAGAATGGCATTCCGAAATTAAAGAATTCGAAAACTAAAATTGTACTAATATTCGTGCCTTAAAGAGCGTGTCAGGTAGAGTCGTGGCTCGCAGCCACTGTGGCGCCGAGCACCCGTCTGCTTGCGGAGGGCTGTTGGCCCAGCCTGCCTCTCACGACACAAGTTCGCTAAATAAGTTAAGGAATTTTAACAAAACTCCGATGTAAATTTCCTTTAAACGTCAGAAACTTGTTCTATTACCAACCCGCTAATACAAAGTTGTCGACAACGGTGTCGGAACTGCAAATAAACTCTTTAGCTATTAATTCGTGGTGAAACTTGACTTGAATGAGACGCCGGTATTCATGCACAGATTAATCCTTCGTGGAACACTGGCGTGTTAAAGAACCTCAGAAGACAGCAACACTAAACGGATCTTGTTCCCTGCAAGAAACGTGGCTCCAAAACAATAAATCAAAGTTTTCAAAACATTATATACGCAATATTCTACTTAAAAAGATATATTTGTCTGCCTAGACTTTTTCGCAAGCCAGTCAACCACATGAAACCAGACTTATGGCCCGTGGTTATGCTTGATTGCTACGTCAAAAAATTTAGATAATTCAGGAACAGCAGAACAATGAACTAAATATTTTTATCTTTTTTACGGCCCTCTCAAAAGCCTTTTCTACACCACGATTTTTACCAGGACCTTCCGGGATTTGAACGCAGGAATCCAGCTCTGGAAGGCGAGCTGTCTGGCTCCTGCAGTACAAGTCGACACAAATAAAATAATTATATGAGTCGTCATTGCCAACAATATTATTTATTAAAATAGCGGTTTTCGATGGCTTAGCCATCATCAGGAAACTGATGATGATGGCTAAGCCATCAAAAGCTGCTATATTAATAAATAATATTGTTGGCAATGACGACTCATATAATTATTTCATTGGAAATGCCAACGAAAACTTACCACAATTCGAAACTACACAAATAAACTCGATTTTGTCAATTAATCATTATGATTTTTCCATCGGTCATTAATAAAGGCTCATTCGATCTTCTGAGCGTCCTCAAAACCCTTCGCACCAGCTGAGAGTAGCCGTTGGGGGAAGGGGGAAGTGGGGGGGGAAGCGCGCGTTTTTGCAACGAATCCCGAAAATGAATCGCGACTTGCAGGGGTGCGCATCATGAACGACTTTCCACGCATCGTGCGTGCGGCAACCCTTGACGGTTTGCAAGTTTAGCGTCCGCTACACAGCTCGCAGCAGCGTGGTGCACAGCCTGTGGCGTGGACACGCGTGGCATGCACGACAATGGGCAGGAAGCGGCCGAGAGGTGCAGCGCCAGAGGGTACGTGCCACCCTTGCGCCAGATGTGTCGCAAGACCGGGGAGTTGCACACGGGTAGTGGCGACGTGGTCACGGCGAGGCTATAAAGACGGGTGGGCTTTTATAAAGGGGCAGCATTGTTCTTCAACTTTTACCGCGAGACCGTCACAAGCACGCTCATGTTGACAGTGCATTTCGTAGTTAGCAGATGCCAAAGAGGAGCAAATGCTCCTGTATTAAGTGGCTCGGTACTTATGTGTGTCAATAAACTGTGTATATACCAAAGCTATCTTGTCTGGGAATTGAATTGAATATCACGATATCACACACGGGGCGCGCTCTAGGGATGACGAGGAGAAGCGGGTAAGTCTCGCTACTCACATAACCTCATAAGAAACAAAATCGAAAATTATTTAAATAAAATAGAAGACTGGTGCATTAAATGGAAAATATAACTTAACCCGACAAATCAGCAACAAAAATCTTTTCACTCATGCCATTTTCCACTCCCGCACCACATCACATAAACAATAGTGCAATCCCATAGGTTCCACCAAACCAAACTTTCAAATACCTTGGACACCAGATTGTATTTGAAAACACATATAACCAAAAAGTACAACTCGTTAAAATAATGTTAAGTCAATTAAAGCCCTTACTCAACAACAAAAGCAAACTTTATTAAATAAAGTAATAGTCTTAAAAAACCAATTATCATATCAAATTAATAATCTATAAAACAATAATTACACAGATTATGCTTTATGCGGGCCTGATGTGGATCAAGGGCTCAAACAAATATAAATAAAATTCACGTTATGCCAAACAGAGTTCTCCGAACAGCAACACAAGCCCCTTAGTTCATTACAAATAGACAACCCCTTAAAGAATAAGCCTACCACTTACCTTTCACCACATAGCCCAACTCTAATAACTTCTATTGAATTATAAACTGATTATCCCAAGCCGCCGACTAAAATCTAGCGTCGTTCAACTATTTCGCGACCCGCATTAAAACAGATTTTCATTAGAAGCATTCCTAAATATTTTTTTAAACAGCAAAAATAGTAGGTGTTCTTTGAGTATCCTATCAGTTTGTAGTTAGTATAGTTAAATGTCAAGTTATGATAAGTACAGTTATGAATTAACAAAATACATACAAAAAACTCACTGAACTATCTAAACATCAACAAGAAATACATTAAAAAAGAACACGCGGCTTCAGCATTGAGAGCGGAATTTCCACAAATGCAATAGCACAGATTCAACTGAAGCCCCCAAACACGAAGCTATGGCTAAAAAGGTAAGATAATGGTATCTTAAGATAGCGTGGAGATGATTTAATCGAAAGTGAAAATATGACGCATAAGAGGGCACGCCAATGTAGCCCTTGTGTAGCAATTGGTAGACCGGAAATGACTCAATTACAATTAAATTTCAGATCATTTAATAGCAACTTCAGAGACTTCATGACTCAAATGCACGATGATACACAAACACGCGTATTTCATACAAAAAGCACACGTTTGAAAGCAAATGCATATAAATTTAAAACGTAATTAATGTATGTATATATTTGACTTCAACCCATAAACGCTCTGAAATGTACCGCAATTAGAAGTTTAAAATAATCATACTTTTAAAAAGAACAAAGGCGCACAAAACCAAATTGGGGTTGATTTCAAATATTGACAACGCCGTGGTGATTACAATCAATGAAATTATATTACTTAAAATGATCAATTAAACATAGCTTTGTTCAATTTTAAAACCTTATGCAGATTCATTCTAGAAATGTTTAAGGAGAGATTGCTAATATTAAATTGTTATTTTTATTAAATCGTGTCATGAAACTTTCCTCGACGCATAGTGCAATATTACTGAAATACCTTTCGTCGACACAAAACAAATTTCTGAGACTTTTTCAAATGACTAAAAACACTTCAGCAAACAGAAAAGTGGGTCACGGACTCTCCGTGGAACTACTTGTTATGAAATTTCATTCCGACATATCCTACTTTCAGGCAGAGATAAAGCTACATCAAAGGCCGAGTGACGTGCGCAGGCGCTGTATTTAATTTTGTAAAAAAAAGAACGTCGACACATCACTAACTTTCCGGGAAGAATCTTTGCCGATCCTTGGCTTTGAAGCAGTTGCGGCAAAAGCAGCGTCGACGCGCGCGCCCCTGGCTAATATCCTTAGTTCTACGGGATAAGCGCGGAAGCGTGCTGCGATAACCAACGGCGAAGGGGGTGAGGGAGGGGGCGGCACGACAGTGGCGGCGCGTGGCGACGAGGGTTGGAACTTGCTCTCGGAGCTGAGGTGCTCCCTGCAGGCAAGGGAGATGGCGCAAGGGGCAGAGATTGCACGGCACTTTCGCAGAAGCCTTCGACGTGGTTTTAGAGAGGTGAATAGGACTACGGTTTTGAACAAGTTTAAGTTTGAGAATATATTTATTTAATTTAACTCTTCATAGCATGAGGTAAATGAAACATGTGGGATAAGACAGCTTGGGCGGTCGTTCACAGGTAGTAGGGGTACATACCCTGCGGTGACATGCGGTGTTTGAATATGGAGGAAAAACACTCTGGCAGTCCTCATTCTAAGCCTACTCCAATAAATAAGCCTGGATTAGAGCAGGCTTTCGAGGATGTAACCAAAGATTTGCGAAGATAGTGATAGAAACAGAATCACCAACTGGGAGTACCATACCGTATTATGATATAATGTGGATATAATAGAGAAGTGCGAGGAGAAACAGAAATATAAGAAGAAGTAGAAGAAGAAAATGGTGGAGATGATAGAAATGGAAAAGGTGCAAATAACTGAGATTACAGAGAAGATAGAGGAGTTGCCGGTAGAGAAGGGGATGGCGGAGATTAATGGGGGCTACGAAGACTGAGAAGACAATGGAAGTACTCGCTAAAGAAATGGAGTCATAGAGGCAATGGAGAAGACGAAGATGAAAAAGATGAAGGGGGAAAAGGGAGAAAACAAATGGAGAAGGGGAAGGATATCCCGGGTTTAGTGAACATAGAAGAAGTAGGGGGAAATAGTATAGGAGGCGAGGGATTACGGGGAATCGGAGAAGACAGAAAGGACGAAATAAAGTATGAGATGAAAGACTCGGAGTGAGACGGGCGACTTGATGGAGGGGGAAGTGGAGGCGCCTGAGCTACTAACACCCACGAAACGCCGCCTGCCCCCTGCTTTGCGGGAAATCCTGATACTGCCGCCCTGGGCCCATTGCGGCAAGCAAATTGCCAATAAAGAAGAAAGATTTATAATATCCGCGTGCAATACCGGCGCGAGATTCAGCTAATTCTCCTCGGCGAAGAAATGATATATGTGCCTCGACGCCCGGGCTAAGATAATGAGCCTTTTACCGATTTATTCAAATTAGCTTTCTGTGAATACACTCGGCGGCCACATGGAGGAAGACGGTAGAAGTGCACGATAGACATAAATCTTTCAACAGTCGTACCGGTCGTGGCTGGCCGTTATCAAGGAACTGCAAGCTTTAGTTCCGTTACATTTTGCTTTAATTTCTATCTCTTTTCATAACGAACAAAAATAATAGAAACGAAATATTTCTATTTTAACATTTTTCAGAGATAAGGGAAAAGAAAATAACGCTGCTTACAACGTTTTAAAATAATTTTCTACAGAATACTATCTTCAAAATATGTCATGACACCAATCACCGATGAAAAGAACATCTTTTCTAGTTTGTCAACTGGCAAAATAAAAGACTACTTGATTTTCAGCTGTTTGACAAGCAGTTCATTGGTTTACATTTGTTTTAATAAACAGAACGCTGCGTCAAAGAATGTTAATCAATGCTTAAAATCGCAAAAATGTATTATTCTTGAAGATGTCGAGAAATATTGTTAACCATCTCTTAAAATGAAACACACGAATACTTATAATTTTATTTTACATTCTACTCTCAAAAGCTAGATTTAAAATTACATGCCAGTTACTCTTTAAAATCATTTTCTCAAGTTTTAAACATACAGTAAAATAGATTATAATCATACTAACATTTGTAAGTTATCTAATACGCTTCACAATGGGAAAATAATCTTCCGCACAGTGATTCAAAAACACTTCCGTAACTTTTACGACGCTATTCCCCCCTTAACGTATCGAATATTTGCGAATGAGAAAATGTTCCCTGATTGTCGCTACCTTACACAAAAAAGAATGCAAACGGTCTCCAGAACAGCGAGTGAAAGTAATCGAGAGCACTTGTCCTCGGCGATCCTCCTCCGAACGGAAGTTGCGACCACGAAGGAGTCGGGAGGCTTCCCTGATCCTCCTCCGCGGAAAGGAATCGCGGGAGGCGCGAAGGGGCGGGGGGAGGTGGTTTAAACGACCACATGGGGCATCCACACGCGTCAATTATCCACTCGGGCGCTGGTTTCATTACGGTCGGAGACCCCGGGCGCGCCATCTTGCCTAACCGCAATATGCTAATTTGGGGAATGCAATTTCCTGGAGGAATTTCTGGACGGCCCCGGCGTGAAGCGGGGGCGGGCGCGGGCGCGGGGAGGCGGGAGGGATCTCGCGTGCAGGGGCCGCGGAGTACGGGGCTGGGGGGGGGGAGGATGCCGCCGAAGATAACCGCCGCACCCGCCCACCGCCCAGCTGTCCGGCCGGCCGGCCCGCCCTTCGCGCCTCGCGGCCGGCGCGCCCGACAACACGGCCTCATTAAGCGCTGCGAAAACAGGCCCAAGGCAACGGCGGAATCGACGGTGCCTGTCGAGGAACAGGAAGGAGTTCGTCTCTCTCTCCCCCCTCTCTCTCTCCCTCTCTCTCTCTTTCTCTCCACCTGGACATCAAAAGGGAAAATCGGGAAAAGACAAGTGAAAAGAGAGAATAAGGAAAGGGGAGGCAGAGAGGGAGAGAGAGAGGCGGGGAGATACAGAGGCGGGGGAGAAAGATGCGGGGGAGAGAGGCGGGGAGAGACAGACGGAGAGAGAGACGGGGGAGAAAGATATGGGGGAGAGAGAGATGGAGTGAGAGAGGCGGGAGACAGATAGGCGGAGAGAGGCAAACATAGATAAAGGCAGAGAACAGGAAGGGAAAGAGGGCGAGGAAAATAAGCCTGAACAGAAAAACAGAACGAGAGTAAGAGACAGAAATAGACCGACAACAAGATATACAGAGAGGGGGAGAGAGAGAGAAAGGGAGAACGAACTGAAAGAATGAGAAAGAAATAAACAGACACGAATGAAGGCGAAATGAGAAAGTACCTACAAGGGAGACGACAACACATAAATTAGAGCAGCGGAAAAGACAGTGAGCAAATGAGCTGAGAAGAGCGTTTGTAGAAGAAGAAAAAATGAGACAAAGTGAATGAGTGATTAAGAGAAAATCAGGAAGGGAAAAAGGGGGCGAAGGTTTGAGGAGAAAGGTGCCAGTGTCTGCGAGAAACAGGGTGATGAGAGATACGGAGCGGGTCTGCTCGCACGCCTCAATGCCTTCCATCGTAACATAGGGCGGAGGGGTTTTACGACCTCTTATTAAGAAAGTTGTTGCGTGCATTCGATTAATATTCTGCTTTAGTGGAACTCTAAAACCCTCAGTAACCGGATAATTATACCTTGCGCCAGAATGAAAGATATCTACCTGAAAATGGGAGGCTTAAGCAAAATTTAAAGTAAGAAAGAAGCAGATAACCGTTATCGAGGATCCTCGTTAAGGACCTAATGGTTTTGGCATGCAAATGCTTGTTGGGTTGTGTTCGTATTTTAGGTACCGATCCAAGGTGCAAAATGCCAACAGTTTAAGTACATACTAAAACCAAACACTTTTCATGAACTAAAGAAAAACGTTTCTACTTATTTCTTATGTCAATCACAAACTTCGTGTAATTGTGACGCAGAATTGGTATTCGAGCAATTTTAAGACATTCTGCAGTCCTCAACACTAACAAAGTTATCGCCTTGTGTTCTGGGGAGTAACGAAAAACGACAAATACAATATAGGGAATACCATTACCTCTCCGTTACGACCCGTTTCTTCAAATTGTCTGATTCGATTACTGAAATCAAACTCTCTTAAAAGAGCGAAACATGTCCACACTTTCAAGGAATCATCACTTTAATTAGGCGTATCTGGCGAGGATTACAATTTCCTCTTCCAAGCACATCCCGATTTACCTTGAACTATAGTAAGATAATATTAAACAGAAAATAAAGTAAGAATTTTAAGTATGTAAGCAGCAGATATTATTGTAGTATTTAACAAATGTAATTTTCTTCTCTTCGTATAACAAGTTATCAAAGTTTCCAGGATATCACCAAACATAGTATAACGAGTATATTCTTCACTTTGAGATATAAATTCTAGCGTGAGTAAAACTTAGTACAACGATAATATTTCCAAAATTAATACTCGATTCGAAAAAAAATCTGAACTTGTCTCAAAAACTTTCCATTTAATTTTTACGTCCTAATCGTTCCCTCGCACTTTCCATGGTCGATCCCCCTTTGTCGCCATGATGGACGTACACTGAGGGAGTGTCCGGCTCAGAATGCCTTCCACGTTTGTTCACGTTTTCCCTATCCCCCTCTTTTCCCCTCCTCCTACCCTTCCTCTCCCTTACTCCCCCCTCCCGGTTTCTGATCCATCACTGTCTCTGAGAGGACGCCGTCCCCTCCGCCGTATGGGAGCTTCGCAATGTGATCGATTGATGCGGGTTCATGTCCAATATTTCTTTCAACGAGATTCATCAGAAGCGAACAGCAAACGCGCGTCATGTCGGGCCGCGAATGCTCGCAAGGCGCGTTCGGAAAAGTTTGTTCCGACCGCGCTGGGGAATTCCCGTATGACGGCGATATGCGGGTGACTGCGGCGGCCGTAGGTATTGAGCGATTATGATCGCTGGGCTTTCTACGATGCGATATTTGGTAGCGCCGTCATCAGCGAGTGAAGGTACCAAATTAAAACTATTAAACCAACAAAATTTCCACATCATATCAATTCCAGGGATTGAAAGCATTCACTTTAATGTTTTAATATATAATTTGTCATTTTGTTTTGCTTTACCATCATACTTTATTATTCAAAAACTACATTAATTTATAATTTAGGTTATTTAATAATTTTTTTGTATGTTGTTCATCAATAATTAAGTAATGATTAAACTTAAACGAAAAAATACGTGTTTCCTCTGTTTTGATGTATAAACATATATGTTCCGCGAAGAGTCAAAAGGTAAAAAGGAATCAACTGTTACCTAGCAAAATTATTGTAAACATTTTTATGACAATCTTATTATTTAGTTTACAATTTTTAACCTCATTACTGGGTACTCGGATTGAGGTGACGACACTATGATAGAACGCAATCAGAGGCAAAGATTATGGAAAATTAGAATATTTTCAACTACAGGCAAATCGTAACATCTTACCAAGCAAGGAGACTTTCCCTTCTCGTCATCTCCTCTAAAGCGGTTGCTTTAATAGTATTTCATTTGGAACCTGTAGCAACTTAGCCTGTAGCAAATTATGGTCTTTAATCCGTACCCTTTTTACCATTTCTGACGTCACGACCGCAGCCACATTAGGGTCAGTCTTGTTGTGAAGGAGAGGTGATGGAGTCAAGTCCTCAAGTAGGTGATAGCCTCCAAATCTGACGTTTACGTTTTCGCGGATCCTGTTCTTAACTGCAATGCTTTTATATTGCACTTACACACTCACACACATGATTGTATTACGTTAATAAAGGTTGTATTACGACATAGACTAGAAACTGCGCTAGCCTCGCTGTGAAATAGTAAAATGTGAAAGATTCTTCGTCAACTAAAAACTGCATGATACTTGTCGAACGAGAAGAAAAGGAAGAAACTTAACAGAAGAATAAAAGGAGAAAAAAGAGGACGATAAAGGAATAAGAAGAAACAAAAAAAGAACTTTAGAGAAGTGAGAGAAGGGAATGAAAAGTAAATTAAGAAGAAAGAAAACGATATGTGTTGAACAGTATTGACATAACGAAACGTATTCAGCACATAGTTATTTTCCGCTCAAGAAGCGCTGACACAGAGCCTTACAATATAACATTATTAGTAATAATAATAATAATAATAATAATAATAGCGTACTAGCTTCTTGTGGTGTGATCCTTTCTTCGATTACTTGTCGACACAAAAATATAGTAGTAGCTCCTCTAAAATCGTCCCGATTTCTGCAGCCATGGCACGAAGAAAATCTCAGGCAGGTAGAATCGTGAAAATTTAACTAGGCCCAGGCAACGGGAGAAGGGCACTCTTAGGTGGCCGGCAAATTCGAACTACCGACTCAAATACTTACAACACATACATAAGAAAAAGTGAAGATTGACATGAGAATTTGTTTTCGCCGCTCACGAGGAGCGGGTGCACACCTTCGCGTCGCGATGTCTCCGCCCGTCCGGTTCACCTGCAGGAAGAGGAAGCGGAAGAGGAAGAAGAGGAAGAGGACGAGAAAGAAGAAGACGAAGATGAAGAGGAAGAGAGAGGAGGAAGAGGACGAGAAAGAAGAAGAGGAAGATGAAGATGAAGAGGAAGAGAGAGAAGGAAGAGGAAGATAAAGAAGAAGATGAAGAGGAAGAGGAAGAGTGAGGAGGAAGAGGAAGATAAAGAGGAAGAGGAAGATAAAGAGAAAGAGGAAGATGAAGTGAAAGATGGGGAATATGAGGAACATTAAGAGGAAGAAGACGAAGATGAGAAAGAAGAGGAAGAAGAGAAAGAACAGGAAGAGGAAGAGGAGGAAGAAGAGAAACAGGAAAGAGGAAGAGAAACAGGAAGGAGGAAGAGGAACAGGAAGGAGGAAGAGAAACAGGAAGGAGGAAGAAGATGAAGAGGAAAGAGGAAGAGGGAAGAAGAGAAAGGAGGAAGTACGAAGAAGAGGAAGGAGGAAGATGAGGAGGAGGAGGAGGAGGAGGAGGAGGAGGAGGAGGAGGAGGAGGAGGAGGAAGAGGAAGATGAGGAGGAGGCGGCGGCGGCGGCGGCGGCGGCGGCGTCGACATCGACGAGCGCCGCCCGCGCCTATTGACGCAGTGGAAGTGCGTGGGGGCTTTTAGAGCTAAGTGCGCTCCATTCAAGGCGCCGCGCCGTGTCGGTGCGTGCGCGACAATTCGGCGCTATTAGAGAACAGCGCGGCGCGGCGGATCACGCGCTCGCACTCGCGCCAGCCGCGACGCCATGCCTCCCCCCCCCCCAATCCCCACCCCCACCCCTCGACGCGCGCCCCGCGGGGCAACAGGATGATTGCCCACATTTCACATCCACACTGCATCTACGCACTTCTTTGTTAAGGAAAATATACATTGGAGTTTTAAGCAAGCAAGCATTACAAAATATGCTGAAAAATCAAAAAGTTCAAACTTCACTTCACACACAATTCAACTTTGCGAATAATGAGTACCTATTGACGAAATGTGACCAAATAACCTTCTTCGTTTTATTTGCATTGTTGTACTCGTGCTTTATATTTATATGTATTATTTTTTAATCACTGCAGAAGAAGTATACCTCCTTTAAAAACTTTTGAAATAAATATTTTTCTGAATGAAATAAAAGGCAAAGATTGCAGTAATAAGTTAACAATTCTATATTTCACAATAGACGTTTCGATCTCAATTGCCGGATTCCTTTCAGTATACGAATCAGTGTTTAATTTCCGCTGCCTGGCCTGGGAAAGCATGAAAAGTTCTTTCAAATCCACAGTGTTAAAATATTATGTTTAAGCGTGCACTTTGTCCCGGACTTGAAATGATTTAAAACATGGTTATAATACCTTCATGTACATACTTATACATACTGATATAAGATAACGTTTTCAGAAATGTCAATATTAGGTTTTACCCCACCAAGTACGAGTACCAAATACGACTGTAAAATCATGCGAGCAAACTAACTAGATAATTCAAATTTACAAGATGCGACTTGCGCTCTTAAGAAAATTTTACTCTGCGTGAATTTGAAACATTTACAGCACACCCCAGTGTATAAAATAGTGGCAAAATGAAAAATTACTCCCAAAAAAAGCACAAGAACTATGGAAAATTTTCCAAAGAACTAAAAGATGCCTATACAAAAATATACGATCTAAGAAACGTTTCGAATTAAACAAATTATGTGGATTTCAAATATTAAAGAAATGCAGGTTTTTACCTTCACCCGAACTCTTTAATTGAGGACGGAGTGGAAATAATAAAATTCTTATCTACTAGATTTTGAAAATGTGTACGGTCGTAGAAATAAATTCATTTATCATTGGGGAGGTTGATAAAGCAAAGGAATTTTAAATTAGGGTTATCAATTTTTTTGAGTTTTATTAAATACGAATGTACACATAACGTAGAAGTACTTCAAACATAAAACAAACTGTCATCAAATAACATTTTTAGCAAGAGGGTTACGTCCCTTGTCATGTACAGATATTCAGTTTATAGCACGACACTGATTTTATCGAATCCTGGAACTCTGTTCTAATTACTTAGTTCCAACACCACTGTACTTCTCTTAACTCACTTAATTGCGTGACGAACAATGGCCTCCCATTATTAATCATTCCTTCTCGCGTATCACGAAAATTCTCACTGCTGACCTAAATGTTAACCCTGCCGCCACTGACCCTTTTTATTCGATTTCCGTGCCAACGTTCCCCCTTCCCGAGGCCGCATTCCATTACCCCACCTTGTTCCACAGCCTCGACATAAAGCCTATTTCTGCCCCACCGTGCACCAAATCTTGTGTCTTTCGCCTCCATCACCACCCTTTGCATCTCCACATTTTCCCTTCCCCGCTATCCAGCACGCTATGCCAGCGCGCCCTACCAACTTCCACCCTTCCCCGTCGAAGCATCGCTGCCCCCCGCGCCGCCCCCACGCCACCCCCGCTCCGCCCCCGCGCCGCCCCCCGCGCCGCTCCCGCGCCGCTCCCGCGCCGACCCCGCGCCGCCCCCACGCCGCCCCCACGCCGCCTCCGCGCGCCCCCGCGCCGTCCTTGTGCCGCCCCTGCGCCGCCCCCACGTCACCCCGCGCCGCCCCCCGCGCCGCCCCCGCGCCGCCCCGCGCCGCCCCCGCACCTCCCCGCGCCGTCACCCGCGCCACCTACGCGCCGCCCCCGCGCCGTCCTCGTGCCGCTCCCGCGCCGCCCCCACACCTCCAACTCACCGCCGCGTTTCCCCTCCCCTACCTTCACCGACTCTACTTCATCACCTTAGCACCAACCCCTCCCATATCGCATCACACCCCTTGCTACTTCCGCCCCAATACTTACACCATACGCTCTCGTGCCGCAGCGACGAGCACCAAATGCTGGCCAAGGTTTCCGCTTTCACCGCCTCGCCACTCCTTCCCCTCCGTCCCTCAACTCTGAACCCTCCTCCGCCCGCGGCCCTCCCTCTCCCACGTGTCGGCTGCGGGCGCCAAGGCATTAATCTGCGACGACACGCTTCGCGCATTCAGATATAAATGTCTCTCCTCCTCCATAAAGATGTCATAGCGCCCGCGCGCCTGCTCCGCGCCCGCCGAAACTATAGATTCAGCACCAGTGTATAAAACGTTATGGCCCGATTGTTACGCGGCGAAATGTTACCGCGCACTTTTCTGCGTCGAGTGGGCTCTTGGACAAGCGTTTAAATTCGCTCCCTCGCACATAACGGGCCTCTTTGAGTCCGCAATGGAGGAGGGCGAGGGCATTCTGCGTTTGAGCCTTGACGGATGCCCTCTGCTACTCACGCGCGGAGGAAGGCGCGTTTTGAGAAGCACGGGAAGGGGAAGAGGAATGCGAAAGATAAAAAAGGAAAGGAAAAGGCGAGAAGGGTAATAGTTAAGGCGGCTCCACACATTGGGCATTCGCCGAACAGCGAGCTACTGCTCACCCGATCCCGAACAGTGTTCGGCGAATGTTCGCTCCCTTTGTACGACCCGCGGTGGGTAGGGCAAATACCGATTGTTCGGCGCTCGGCGAGTCGCAAGCAACCCGTTCACACTACTCGGGATTCGGCGAGTGGTTGCTCGGGATTCGCCGAATGCCGCATGTGTGGAACCGCTTTTATAGGAAGTCTCAAAGAGGTGCATAATACAGAACAAGAATTGGGGTCACAGGATTACGTAGTGAACAATATGATAGTCGTTGATCGTAAAGTGCAAATAGAGAGTGCAAATGAGGAGAGTTTTTTCAAAATCCGATATATGCAATAGAAATCCAAAACAGGTTATACATCGTTTAGACATCTTTTAACTTTTTTCATCATCCCTTAAATCGGGTTTCATCAAAACTTGAAAAATCCTAAAGAAAACTATAACTTTAAGCATTCAAAATCACAAGATTTTAGCAAAAACTGATATAAGTGCATTCCCAACATTCGTGTCATGAAACATTCGTGTCTTTTGCATGTATCGAGTTTCAAAAAACGTCCCTAAAATAAAATTAGCACGAAGATACGAGCTGAAATGTGAAGATCCTTTGTGTACGTCGTAGGTTTATCATGACAAGCAGACGTTAGGTGTTTACCGGGCAGTGGGATTCCTCTCCTGTGTCGTAGAAACAGCAGGATAACTGAGCGGGTTCAGAACTGCGGAAATGCAGAAGGGACGCCAGGAAGTGAGAAGGAAAGAAAAGTAGAGATGGGGATAGGAATGATACAGAATGGCAGAAGTAATAGCAGTAAAATCCGCATGAGAAGATGCAATAGCGAAGATAAAAGTATTGTAGGAGAAAGAAAATAGGCAGGGGAACCAGGGGGCGAAGGTCATGATTAAGTCCAGAAAGAAAGGCAGTGGTAGAGTGAGTAGCGTGACATTCCACGGGAAGAGTGAACGATGGGTAACGACAGAACTGTATGATCGGTGCAGGAAGTAAGGGATGCAGAATGGAAACAGGCGGAGGAGTTGACAAGGTAAAAGAGGGGGACGGAAGAAGAGTAACGAAAACTGTCTTCGAACTGGAGACTTTCGCGGAGGCTAGTGGACTTGAGAATGACTTACGACATATTCCTGGAAGTATTTCTAGCCCAAAGCTACGGAACAGACGTGCCTTCAGGATGCAAATTAATTTACATTGGTGTATTTAAGAAAAAATCACGATAGAGATGACAGTAAGAACATATTGTAAGGGTAGTATTGAGAAGGTTGTAGTATCAACGAATGTAGGTGTGAACCACATTAAGTCAATTAAGCTTTGACACTATTAAATTAAATGATTGTTTCTCTCTACTAAAAGTTATAATTAAACGGCATACTTAGTTAATTATAAAAATATGATCTTCAGTACGTTTATTTCAATATGCATTACAAGTGAAGATGATAAATGGTCAATTAAAAGAGACAATTCTTACCACTGTGATAACAGCTCCTCGGATGAAGGAAAACATGTCACCGGGAAAGGAGAGATACATATCACATTTTACATAACAGATTCAAGAAAACGCCTATTCTCCTTAAGCATCCCGTAAAACTGCACCGGAAAAGCTTGGGAAGAGTGAAACGGGCTGCCAAGCTAGATATTCATGAAGCGGACTACTTTACAGTCTACCATGAGAGGACGGTGGTCTGAGACTCGGCGGAAGGCAGAGTGTGAAAGGGGTGAGGGGATGGGGAGGGGGGCAAGGAACGTGAGCGGGACCGTGCGAGGCGACGCCCAAATTGAAAGGGGGTCACGTCCGGAGGCGGAGGGGGTGGAGGGGGCGCTGGAAGAGATTGGTAGCAGCGGGGGAGTTGGAAGGAGGCGGGAGCGGGGCCGAGATGGAGCGGGGCCGGGGCAGGGCGGGGCGGGGCGGGGCGGGGCGGGGCGGGACAGGGGCACGACGGAGGCAGGATGGAAGCGGGACGAGAGCGATGCAATGGTGGTGTGGGGGCGGGGAGGAGCGAGGAGGAACGGGGAGGGGCAGGAAGGAGCGGGGATGGGCGGGGAAGAGGAGAGGCGGGGAGGGGAGGGGCGGGGAGTGGAGGGGAGGGGGAGGGACGGGACGAGGAGAGACGCGAGAGGGTCGGGTGCGGCGTGGAGGTGGTGTGGGGCAGGGCTGGTGAGGTGCGGTGCGGGGTATTGCGAGGCGAAAGGGTGGAGAGAGGGACGAGGGCGGGAGCGGGGCGGAGCGGGCGGTGGCAGAGGTGCTGGAGGAGGCACTAGAAGAGATTGGTGGTAGCAGCGGAATTGGAAGGAGCGGGAGCGGGAGGGGGCGGAGGTGGAGCGGGGCAGCGGCGGGACGGGCGGGACGGGCGGGACGGGCGGGACGGGCGGGACGGGCGGGACGGGCGGGACGGGCGGGACGGGCGGGACGGGCGGGACGGGCGGGGCGGGCGGGGCGGGCGGGACGCGGTGGGGTTTGGCACGGGGTGGGTCGGAGGCGAGACGGGGGCGATGCAATGGCGGGGTGGGGCGGGGCGGGGCGGGCAGTGGAAGAAGTGCTTGAGGGGGCGCTGGAAGAGATTGGTGGCAGCGGCGGAGTAGGGGCGCCGTGAATGGCTGCGAAGCGGCGGTGGTGCTCCCGGAAGCACCAAACTGGGAGAGCGAACCTAGCGGCCAGTGAGAGAAACTGTGACCTGTTGATGTACAACTACAAGTGGAACGGAAAGAGAAAAATGACGTTTTTTATTCGGCGATAGATTCCATGGTGAGACGTGATCGCCTCGACGATTACTTTTCATCAACCCCTGAGTTTTGGTTCGTTCATCAATTCAAAATTTTAATAACAAGTTTTACGTTTTCGGACTCGTTCACAAAAATTTACTAAGAATATATTTCAAACAGGAAGTATAGTATTTATAAAACTAAAAAAATAAATTATTATTTAGAATTGCAAATCAAGAAATAGTAAGAAATTATCTGAATATGTTAAAAATCATCTAATCATTTATGTCCCATAACTTTGTAAGGGAGTATGAACAGCAACATCAACTTATTGGAGTGGGTTGATTAAATAAATTTGGTACATATTAGCAGGGGGGGAAATCTTCAGCAAATCCCACACACAACAACTAACAGGGGGAATTCGACGTCGGTGACACTCGTGTGAAAAAAAAATGCAAAGGATAAACCCAATGTATTCATTTGGTTGTTGTTGTTGTTGTTGGGTTTTTTTTTGAGATTCGGTATTTCGAGATCAGTAAAAATGACTCATTGTAACAACATACTTGATTTTATCGGCATTGAAATAATTTAATTCAAAGATTAATTTATCATTTGTCTCAATAATTATCACAAGATTATGTATCTTGGTTATTTATCTTCATTTTTGCCACTCGTATCACTTTCCTTTTTCCGCTACATTTATTCGTATTCCCCGTAGGAGGTTTCCATCATAAAAATGATTAATAGGGCCAGGTGCGGAACAGCAATTTCTGCGCCGGACTCCCCTCAAACATCGTCGGCGAAATTGTTATTACGGCGCCGCTGCAGGCGGAAATTCGCCCGGGGCGGCGAAGAAATTTCCCACCGAGGGCCAGAACGAAAACATCGCAAGATGGCAACGTAAACAGCGAGGGTCCGAAATCGATTGACGAGCTCAGGGGAAGGAAAGCGTCGCGTGGCCCTCGTTAAGTGCTGATGGGAATAAGAACGAGGAACAAGCTCCTGGGCAAATATGCACCGGCGGGAGGGGTAATTACCACGTGCTATCTCCAAATCGTACCAAATAAATAAATAAATGTCTTTATTGATAGCGAGATTCAGGCCATTTAGCCTGTTCTTCCGCCTGACCATTTTTTAAAAAAAATAATACAATAGTTAATGGAAAATAAAGGTCATTCAAAGAGAAATACGTACGCGATTTGGATGAGGAAGTTTTTCACATTGAAGACAGGATTGTAAGCGATGGAGGAAGGAGTGGATAGAAAAGGGAATACTCTCACAGCATTGCTGAAATGAAATTTATGAGTGAGATGAATGTATTTATTTTAAGTAAGGGATGTGTTAAAGTTAATGATAAATATATTCAAAATTTAGATAAATTATATTTTCTGACTCCGCAAATTAGGTACAGGTAGAATTGGACGGATCTTTTGTAAGTCAGTGAAAGGTTATTTAGTACCACTAAATGTCTCACACAGAGGTTTTGAAGGAGAATAGGTTACGTACGTATTATTGAATTTCCCCTAAAGAAGACTAGAAAGGGGGGAAGTATCGTCAGCATACGAGCGAAAACGCATCGAGCTCCCTGAGAAAAATGGCCCTGAGACAAATGGAAAACGTTGGAAAATAAAGTATTTCGTAGGCATAATACTTGTACTTTGTAACAATAATGACAATAATATTAACAATATTGATAATATGAGAATGTTTTATAAAACTATTTGGTTTTTAAATTAAGTTAAAAGAGGGGGAATAAAAACGATCAATTCATATTGTAGGAAAAAGTTTCAATCCCGTACTAGAAAAGTAGATATTATGGAAATTTAGGAACTGTTTACCAATTTGAATATTCCCAAGACCTGAAAACGCGACCCAACATCAACATACCAAGATAAAAACAAACAAACAAATGGACGAAAGGAAAATGAAAAATAATCAATATGATGCCAATACATGCTACTTCATCAACGAAATGTATAATGCGCTTTGTAATGTCAGTTACAAGAAGTTGATCGAGGACATAGCAGAATCAGGACTTTACATTATCGTCTTCAGTACCACGTGAATAACCTCTAGGTTGAAAATAGTAAATCCTGATAATATCATAATACAACCCCAAACTTTGGCAGCCAATTAACAAAAAAACGTAAGGTATAAATATTGAAAACGTACGAGAGTATTGTATACAAACGTTATTTTCTGTAACACAAAACCAAGCAAAAATACCAACCAATTATTCTGAATAAGAGCTTTTTGGGTAAATTAATATGTGCAATTTGTTAAACCGATAATTTAAAATTCAGAAAAATCATATGAAAATATAGTTTTGTGTTCTTCAAAACATATCATTACGTATTTCAATTAACAAACATTTGTTCTATAGAATTAATACACCACATAAAAACATTCAGACCTAAGACCTTTCGGCCCTACAAGACGAGGTAGACAAGGTGCAGTTATTCAGTATAAGCAACTACAACCTCCGGCAATTTTTATTTCTAGAGCTGTTTTTTTTTATTCCTTGTATATCTTCATTTTGAATCAAATGTTAAGAATGTTGGAAAGTGTAAATATCACCCTGCTACAACACTTCCCTGTCCCACCACAGCGCAGTGTGGGTCGTGGGATGGCGGAGCGCCTCTAGATGGGGAGCGGGAGGGGGAAGCTGGGGCCGGGGCTCGACACGACCGTATCTCAAGGCCGGCGAGGGGCCGTAGCGGCGCGGCGCAGCGCGGCACGGCGAAGCGTGGAGCGCCAGCAATTACGGCGGGCGAGGAAGACGTACGCGCCACCCTGTCCCGCCATCTCTCCTCCTTCCCGCCCTCTACCGCCCTCATCCGCTGCCCCTCCGCCGCCCTCCGTCGCCCTCCGTCGCCCTCCGTCGCCCTCCGTCGCCCTCCGTCGCCCTCCGTCGCCCTCCGCCGCCCTCCGCCGCCCTCCGCAGCCCTCCGCAGCCCTCCGCAGCCCTCCGCAGCCCTCCGCAGCCCTCCGCAGCCCTCCGCAGCCCTCCGCAGCCCTCCGCAGCCCTCCGCAGCCCTCCGCAGCCCTCCGCAGCCCTCCGCAGCCCTCCGCAGCCCTCCGCAGCCCTCCGCAGCCCTCCGCAGCCCTCCGCAGCCCTCCGCAGCCCTCCGCAGCCCCTCCGTCGCCTTCACCTCCTCCCTCTGCAATCACCCCGCTGCTCCCGCTATCTTCACCCCTCGACATGCCCTCATGACCCGCAACGACCCCCGGAACACGCGCCTCACGGCAATTCACCGTCTCCGCCCCGCCCCCTCGCGCGCTCACCGCGAGAAAAAAGCAAAGTTGCGCGCCAATCTTAGGCGCCAACTGACGGACGGATCAGCCTCCCAACGAGGGATTCGCTTAGAAGAAAGAGTGGGGGGAGGGGGAAACTTTAAATAAAAGTTGGCGAGCCTAGAGGGCGAGGGAGGAGGGGAGGAAGTTGAAGAAAAGCTCCGGCTTACCTTTCAGCGAGGAAGAAATTCAATCTGAGATAACATAAATATTTCTACTCGGCTAGATTGGATCCCGGGGGCGGCGCGGGCAGATGACTGGATGGGGAGCAGTCAATTTGCTGAGCGGTGAGCTGGCTGGCAGTGGATAGGGAGGGCAATCTGCGCCCCGGGCAGGTGGGGCAGCGATATGCCCCCTGCGTTTCCCCCTTCGCGCCGCGTGGGCCATAACGTCTGCGCCCGTATCTCCGCTCTTCTATGCTCACCCTCACGGCGCGGCTTCCGCTAGGCTCTTCAGGGCTAGCGCTCTTGTCCGCGGGGCCTCCTCATCGAATCGGGCTGTTCTTTCGGTTGGTGATCCGTCAAATCGAACATCCTATAGCTGCCACTTTCCTAAATCTTCTCCTGCGATAGCTGTTAATATTACTATACGTCTCCTTTGCTCTTTGTTTAGTCTTCACAAAATTTGTAATTAATGATTTGCTATCATCCCTGTCTTTACAAAAGTTAATTCTTATTCGTTTCATTTCTCCATTCAAATTTCTCCTTGACTCTCTTTTGATCACTGTAATTCCGTTTTCATTGTTTCTTTAAAAAGAAGAGCTCGCAGTTGCTACAAGGATACACATAGATACACACAAAATATCACCATGCTTTCCTCCTCGTGCTAGTCATAACGCCTGCACAAGACTGTCATTATCTTTAACCTACCACTTTCTCTCTCTCTCAACGCCTTGTTCTGCCCAGCTTCCGTATGGGTACAGAGAGATTCCCATAAGAAGGGATCACTTTGACAGCTACTGCTTGGTCATTGCTAGCAATATAAATGCAAGTTACGATCATGCACTTATTTTTTCAGTGCGTGTTACAGTTACAGTTAGCTCATTTGTACATGGGTTCCGTCACTACATCATGCATTGTCATCGGTCTGCATGACGTTTATTTATTTCCAGAACTGTCAATGTGGTCCCTTCTTAGAGTAATTCCTCTATAGCGCCATTGTCCGCAGATGCTTCATCGTCGAGTCATGCCAACCTTTCGCATCGCGATCCGGAAAATCATCTACCCTGAAGCTGCCGCCTGTCTAGTGTCGTCCCAATTGACAGCTTTCAATATTCCAATAGTCCCTCTGTTACTTGTTCGTCTAGTCTCGTCAAAAAAGTCGATAGTTATGTTTTCTTTTAACAAATACATTTCCCTTCAAACACTCGTTTTTATACTGAGATTATTTCAGTTAGCTAAACGTCCTATTAGCCTTTCTCGTTGTTCGTCGTTGACCAAGATCTAGGACTCCTTCAAATCAAGGAGTGAATGAGATGTCCGCAGTAATATTATCGAGATATCATCTCGGGAAAAGTTGAACAGCATTTATTGTCATTCGTCAGTAGTGCGATGTGAATTCCAGAACATCATGCAGAAAATAGCGACACGGAGCGGTATAGTGTTATGGCTCTCATAATATACGTAAACTTTAGTAGAATTTTATTGCAAAAACGGAGAATAAAATTGTATAATAATTCTTTATTTTATTCAGAAGGTAAAAGACATCTCTTCATGGTCAATATTATGCTGCTATAGTACATCTTTATCATCCAAAGGGGTTAAAAAATATGTTATCTACTCTCTTCTGTGAATGTACAATGGTGGCATCAATAGACGTCTAACCCACCTCTACCTCTTCAAGTGGTTTGTAATACGACTGAAATAATGCCCTTTTTGTTTGCTTGTTTGTGTGGGCTTGAAATGCAAAATAACTCAAAAGCCTAGCTGTTGGTTACATGCTTCCCTTCAATCTCTATCCGTTTGAATTTATTTTTGAAAGAGAAGCGTGATTTATTTTTACTTTTCCAATGTTTTTCAATTATGTGATTAATTAATGACGCTCTTGTTCCATTCACTGCATGATAAAACAACACATACAGTGAAATATCAAAGCGAGGAAGGAAAAGGATGCTTAGGCAAAACATTGTTTTCTATAACATTTTGACAGAGCAACACACATCGTTTAAGATTCTTTATCTGCTCGCTCCTATCGACACTCGTGATACCTTTCTATCAAAGATAAATTCATCGAGTTCAACAAATTACTTTAAGGCTCTTAGTAGTGTCACTGTTCTGTTTTCTTAAGTCTTTGTGACTTCCTGTAAAATCCTTACCTGTAAATGAAACAACGTTCATTAATGGAAAACTGAAAAATGGCGAACAACGAGCCGGAATTTTTGTCACAACCGTCGCAATATCTGAGAAACACGAACACGTGACCACGAGAAAAGACCAGCGTCAGCGACGTCTGGCGACGAGAGGTGGAAGTTGTCGTGAATTCCTCGGAGAATTGTGCCTCGTTTCCTTTCAATTCGTGAACAGCTGTACGAAAGTGAGAGAAAGGGGGTGAGAAACAGGGCATCGGGATCTTTGCTCGCGCTATTGTCCGCCGTTGCGGGCGCTTGCTCGCCTGGACGAGGCGTCCGCTTTCATATCCCCATGTTGTTTCCGCAGAGGAGACTTTCACTTGATGGGCGAGGGGAACTGCTCGAGAGGAGGAGGGATTGCAGAAGCTATCTTCTGCAACATGTTGTTCAACATAATTCATCCTTCTCATTCTCTTGTTGAATTACGTGTATACATGCAAATGTTGACTAATAAACAATCAGGAACTCTGACGGTACATATTGTTTGAGGAAACTTGTTATTTTAAGTGCCAGTAACCAGTTTAATCCTAGGTGCATGCTATACATTTCCTCTATTGGTCCCGCATCATTAGTTACTACAAAGCAAATTTAATTCGTGGCAGCGGGTTTTGTCTCTCGATCAAAATAAAATAATGGATGGAATACACTGACCATATTCAGCTAATCAAAAGCATTATGACTTCCATAAAATATCTTGAAACGTAATAATATATTTAAAAGAATGCATAAGAAAAAAATTCAAGGATGTACAAACAAATGAAAACAAAATTAGCGACGAAGAGGAAAAATTACCCCATATTATGCTGCAAACGATTGAATTCGTAGTACTCATTGCACATTTCCCATGGGAATATCGATTGTAGAAACTCAGTTTACTTGAAAAAATTAATTATGGAAAAAGAGAACAAAAAAGGAATGACAAAACTAAATAGTATGCAATGCCTCCAGAAGAGAATTCATAGAACCAGAAACAAGGATAACGTCACTGATTATCTCCTAAAAAGATTTTAATATTATTTTTATTTTACAATATTGAGCCATCACTGCAAAGAACAAAATCACGTACAAATGGAGAGGGTGTGACATCGAAAAACAAAAATAAATGTTTACACGTATAAATTACTTGTTTAAGTGAAGAAACTCATTGAGTCGAAGACATACTCGTAACGTGCGTAATTAAGAGCGGAATTGCACTTCAACTGACGGAGACGATTGCAACATGTCCTTCTAATGTATGAAGTTTAATTCAATACACCTGTTTCATCCCTCAGTACATCATTGTCGTTAATTCTACAATAGTTGTTTCAACTGGGAAGACAAGACGATAGATTACAATGCTGAAGGCAACGAAGGCGGTAATGAGGACAACAATATTGGCTTCTATCACAGAATAAGGTCTCTCTATTGTGAGTCGACAGTCGCCTCACGGCAACAAGTAGCAAATGACACGCGTAAATTGACCAAAAGGAAAAATAATGTATTTTCTATTAAACTGCAGAAGGTATAGAGACACGCGTACCCAATTTACACAGGATGTTAAGTGTACTTATATACTATTTCGGGCTGACAGCCCTCTCACTAAAGAGGTTGATCGAATTACTTCCAAATTTAAATTAGAAGTATTAACTTGTATATTATAAATTCATATTGATGTTGTCTTCATGCGTTGTTTTTTTACACTACTTCGAAAATGGATTAAAAATATTCCGAAACGCCGGCAAACTAATGGTTTAGTTGTTTCCACTCACTCCCACCAAATCACGTAAACTACATCCCTTATAACTGTTTCACGTTAGTTCGAAACTTTTCAGTCCCATTAGCAATAACAACTACAAAGAGCACACTGAATGTAACGTTCGTCAGCCTTTCAGTTCAGCATTTTAAACAGATTTCCCTCATAACTGTTTTATGTTAGTTCGAAACGTCTCAGTCCCATTAGAAATAACAACTACAAAGGGTGCACTGAATGGAACGTCCGTCAGCCTTTCAGTTCAGCATTTTAAGCAGCTTTCTGCCGAGTGTTTCGCCTCGCTTCGCTGAGATCGACGCGGCAGAGCGCATTCCCGGGCGCGCGATGTATCCCAAACTAGCCCCGAAGAAGGTCAAAGGTGGCTGGGCGGGGCGTCCGCTTTAACTCGATCATACCGCGGGGGCTGAGGGGGGCGGGGCGGGGCGGGGCGGGGCGGGCGGTTAATTTAATGGGACGCGGCTGGGGCTCGCGCCCGGGGGCGCGCCACCGCGGCAGGACCGGCAAGCGCGCCCGAATCGGGATGGCGGGGGTGGGGGGCTGCAGCCCCACCCACCGCCACCGCTCAAGAGATCGCTCTCCGGTTCGAATCCCGGAGGTGGCAGGATTTTCGACATTAGCAACATAGTTGGGTGGAATTAAGTCACCGTCTGAAGGAGCATTCCAGCGACTGGCCGCTCTGGTCGATAGTTTTCTGTATTGGTTGCTCTAATCAATACCACAGGAATGCCCAAGTAGTATCCTCACAAACATGCCAGGCACCGCGCGCTACCTTTCTCTCTCTGCTTTTTTGTCCTATCCTCACCACTTACTTCAACACGCACTTTCATGCACCATACCACCTCCGGTGCCCCGCCGGTGGGAGATGCATGCTTTGGAAAAATATCCGCAAAGCCCAAAGGATATTGAAAAATATACGATGTATTTCTAATCTGAACATTGCGTTCGCTATCAACCATCATTTCACAACCCTTGCTCCTTTTTTAGACACTTCTTTAAAGATTTTCAGATTTTTTTTCAAAATAACGTTCTTAAATTCACATTTTAAGTATCATTTTTCAATGGCATTAGGGAACGAATAATTTAAAAAAAAATTCAACATAGGATAAAATACAATAATGCAAGATATGACTAACAAAGTTACTGGTTAGACGTAACTGTATGTCGAACACTCTTCTAAGGTGTTATGAGGCCTCTAAAATTATAGAAATATAAGAATTAATACAAAAGGACAAAAGTAGGGACCTAGTGATTATAATTAGTCGGATAAAAAGAGACAGAATTCACAGAGTTATTACAATCTACTCAATAATTGCAATGATTAGGAAATAACAATTAGAACTAGACGGGTTACTTGTACTTTGGAAAATATATTAAATGACAAACAAGAACATAAAAAAGGATGATCGGACGGGGCGGAGAAGTGGCGGAGAGGGGCGGGGATGGATCGGCGCGGGGATGGGGCTCGGTCGTCACTTGTAAGGGGATGGGAGGGGTGGAGAGGGGGCTCAGACGAGGTGGGGTGGGGTGGGGATGGGACGAAGCGGAGCGGGGATGGGCGGGCAGGGGTGGGGCAAGGAGAGGAAAAGCGTGGCTGGGGGACGGGGCGGAGCGTGGCTGGGGCTCGGACAAGGTCGGGTGGGGCGGGGATGTGACGAAGTGGAGAGGGGGATGGGCGGGCAGGGGTGGGGGTAATGAGGGGAGGAGCGTGGCGGGGGGAATGGTGCGGGGTGGGAATGGGGATCGGACGGGGTGGGGTGGGCGGGGATGGATCGGAGCGGGGATGGGCGGGCAGGGGTGGGGCAAGGAGGAGGCAGGGGTGGGGCGGGTCGAGGCGAGCCGAGGCAGGGGTGAGCAGCGCAGGGCAAAGCGAGGCGGGGTTGGGCGGGAAGGAACAAACCAATGGGTCGTGTTTAGGCAGGATGGGGAAGGGTGGGTAGAGGCGGGAGAAACGGGGCGGGGCGGGGTAGGGCGGGGCGGGGCGGGGCGAGGCGGGGCGGGGCGGGGCGGGACGGGGCGGGGCAGGACGGGACGGAGCGAGGCGGGGCGGGGCTGGGCGGGGCGGAGCGGAGCGGAGTGGAGCGGAGCGGAGCGTAGAGGAACTGGGCGGGGGCGGGGCGGAGCGGAGCGGGGCGGGGGAATCGCTGTGAAAGGGCGAGGTGAGTCGCAATGCCCGTGCGGAGACCGCTTCTGACAAATAGCGCCCGGAGAGCAATGCGTCCCGGCCGCTCCCCGAGGGGTCGCCGATTAGGCCGCGTAATTACTCTGCTGCTCAAGACGGGGGCGGCCCGCACGCCCCGCGCCACCAGCGCAATCGCCGCCGCCACCGCTATCTACACGGCGGCGTGCGGCGGGGCCGGCGACAGCACTTCGGGGAGGCGGGGTTGGTGATGGGGAAGGCGGAGCGAGACTGAGGGCGGAACGCGAGCGAGGGGGAAAGTCTAGGAGGTTTCGACAGAAGTGTTAGGGAACTGGAACGGGGACGGAGATAGAAATGGAGATAGGGTTGGGAATGAAAACGATTCGACGTCGAGGACGAGAACAAGGCAAACAAGGGGAGGAGGGTAAGACGAGAATGGGGAAGAGGATGAGGACTCGGACGGGAAGGGACGGGGACGACGAAGGGCAAAGCCCAGGACCGGTGATGGGAACTGAAGGGAGGGTGAAGAGGAGAACAAGGAAAAACACGAGAAGGGAGAGGGGAGAAGTGCGCAATGGCGGCGAGAGAAGGTGACGGTGGCGGCGACACGAAGTAAGAGTGAAGAGAACAAAGAAAAAACGGGGACAGAGACTGAGGCAATGGCGGTAGAGACGATAGTGGAGGGCGGTGGAGGTAGCAATGGCGGGAGGGGGGAAGTGCAGGGCGGCGAAAGGAAGCGAGAGTGAAGAGTGCAAGGAAAAACATGGGGACAGAATCTGGGGCAATGACGGCAGAAGCGGTGGTGGAGGGCGGTAGGCGTGGGCGGTAGGGAATGGCGGTAGTGGAGGGATGCGGTGGAGGGCGGTAGTGGAGGGCGGTAGTGGAGGGCGGTAGTGGAGGGTCGTAGTGGAGGGTCGTAGTGGAGGGTCGTAGTGGAGGGTCGTAGTGGAGGGCGATAGTGGAGGATGGTAGTCGAGGGCGGTAGTGGAGGGCGGTAGTGGAGGGCGCTAGTGGAGGGCGCTAGTGGAGGGCCGTAGTGGAGGGCGGTAGTGCAGGGCGGTAGTGGAGGGCGGTGGTAGAGGGCGGTAGTGGAAGGCGATAGTGGAGGATGGTAGTGGAGGGCGGTGGTAGCGGGCGACAGCGGAGAGCGGTAGTGGTAGCGCAGGCGGGGGAGGGGAGCCGTGAGCAATGGGGGCGGCGGCGGCGGCGACACCGTGAGTGATTCGCGCAATACAGGTAGTACACGCGGCGCCCGGGCGCAGCACCTCATCGCCTCCCGAAGGCCCCATTCCATTATCTCGCCGGAGCGGCGGCGGCGCCCGCAACCTCTTAGGTGGCGCAACTAAGTGCTCCTATCGGCAGGTAATTGGGTTTACGGCGCGCGACGAGTTATGACCCCGCACCTGCGACCAATCATCTGGCCCGCGCATGCCTTCCGCGAAGCGTAAATCTCGCCCGCGGGCAAAAAGGAGGCGCTGTAACAGCTTGCGGGCAACGTGAGCGTGTTCGTGCCTTAGATGAGATGCATCCTATACTGCGTTTAGCTCATCAAGGTTATGTAAGATACGGCGTCGTATTTATCGACCTTGTAGTGCTGGCTGCGATTAAAACCATAAAGTCACAAGTTTGAGAAAATTGTCATTATTTACGACTTCTGCGTATGATATTCATCGGCACTATTATTCCGTGTTTATAAACGGTTTTGAGTTTGATAAAACTTAAAAGGAAAATCTGAAATCATTTTAGTAATGTAACGTAAGTAGAGGACAAAAGCAAACTCTCAGACACTAATGGTACAGAAATGAAGTTGTCTCAAGGAAGTACTTTCGCACTAACTCATTATTCCAGAAGGGAGTAATCGACCAATTTCTCAGTACTATATTAAATTCATGAATAAATTTACGGAAGTTAAATCAAGTTGCTCCCAATTTCCCGAACCCAATTTCAAAGTATTGAGGAAACATTTCAGTTTTATAATGCAGCTTTAATTCAGAAAGTATTTTTGACTCGTAATCGTATTGTTATGAGTATGTTATTGTCAATTGTGCCATTTTAATGTTATTAGTCACATTAACATACACAAGCAAATAAAACGAGATAGTTTTATCACTAATCTATAAAATCGCACAATTAATTATGTTTGAAGATTCTTCTTTTTAAATGCAAAACGTAATGCTTCTTTAAAAGAACTGTTCTAAAAAAACACAAACTGTATAATCAATATTTCAAATCATATTAGATAGAATGTGTAAATTAATTTATCTTACAATATATTCATCATTTATTCACTACTTTAAAAGGTAAAATTGTCGAAATAAAAAATTTAACGACATCAATCTACATAAATAAAATAGGAGATTGACTGTAATTTGAAAACACCTGCCTAAGTGCCATACTATCTCAGTCATTTATTTGGATGAAATAAAATAACATTTAACACGTTTTACGATGTTTTGTCTATGTTTGGTTTTTTCCGTGGTTCGTGGGAAATCATGGTGACCGCTTAATTCTGGTTTCAATGTAATAGTTCTCAAAAACTATGATTTTCATGTCAATAGTACTTCATATCCACATTTTATTCATTCAAGAAATAATTATGTAATTTTATACAAAAAGTACTATATAAAGGTGTAGCAAGAATGGAAACTAGTTAAAGAGAATAATGGGGATTCTCAACAGGAGTAGAAGAAAAAAAAAAATCTTGTTAAGACTTTGGACGCAGTGTGTTTAATTACATTGTAAATCTGCATCATACAATAGCACTAAAAAGAGAATAAGAAACACATAATAAATAGAAACTGATATTTGACAAGATAAACGTAATATAATTTACCGTTTCTATCTGATAAGGATTACTTAGCACCAGTCGCCGGCAAATTGTAAATATCATTGCTTGAGTATGTAGAGGGGAATTTACTTAGGCGCCACAGACACGCAACGTTGCGTGCATGTGTTGGAAATGATATCGACACCGCATCCAGATTCCGTAAACTCCCAAGGCGCGCGCAATGTTTGTGCCGGCGATGTGTGCCGACGCGCGGAGTCCTGGCAACGTCTACGGCGGCGGCGGCGGCGGTGGCCGTGCAGCTTGCCCTCGCTCCTGGGGCGCTGCGATTTAGACGGCGGTGGCCGCCACGGGGTATTTACGAAGCGGCAGGGCGCGGCGTGGCACTGCACGCCATCGGCAGACAGGCGGGCAGATGGGCAGGCGGACGGACGGGCGAACGGACGGGCGGGCGGGGGGACGGGCGGGGGGACGGGCGGGCGGACGGGCGGGCGGACGGGGCGGGCGGACGGGCGGGCGGACGGGCGGGCGGACGGGCGGACGGGCGGACGGGCGGACGGGCGGACGGGCGGGCGGACGGACGGGCGGGCGGACGGGCGGACGGGCGGACGGGCGGACGGGGCGGGCGGGCGGGCGGGCGGGCGGGCGGGCGGGCGGGTGAGGTACGGCTGGTCGAGCTGCCACCGCCTACGCCCCTGCCTTTCCTTCCTTCTCGCTGCCTCTTCTGCATCCGCCTTTGATTTCACAGCCGCCGTCTCCACCAACACCTTCACCGTCGCCTCCACCATCATCTCCAGCATTGCCACACCATCATCTCGGCCATTGTCTGCCATCATCACCTCCATCATCCCCGCCACCATTACTCCCACCAATCGCCCTCAGCATTGCTCCCACATACGACCTCATCATCATCCCCACCATCGCCTCTCCCGTTACCTCCACCATCGTCCCTACCATCGCCCTTCCTGCGCCTCTGCACCACCACCGCCATTTTACATACGGATTTATGC